>MU227431.1:1621165-1695619 GCA_018584345.1 Thuja plicata
TATATATATAAGGACCGAAGACATGTAGAACTCATTCTGAAGTTTAGCTCTAGTTAGGGCACTTGAGAGATTTTCACTTACCATGAGGGCCCAATCAATATAGTGGTGTTGAAAAAAAATCACCTGAACCAAGAAGAAATGGTGATTGATGAAATTTAGCCTATCACTCTCACCTTGGATTCTATGGAGAAGCACCAAGATGTCTACGATCTTTGGCTTTAGATTCGTGTCATATAATTTTTTGGGCAACTTGCCTTTGGCGCTCTTTGGCTCTTGAAACCATGCCTTCATTATTTTTTCTTCCATACTACCTTCTTTGCTACATATTCAGTGACCACCCAACTATATGTCATTTGTGAGTATTCAACCTGCTCTAGAATGTGCACGAAGTTCTAGATAGAATCTTGATCAATGGACAAAAGTACTATGTCGTTAGGAAGGAGGATTTGCTTGGTATTTGTATTAAACCAAGCTATGTAATCTCGAACAAGCTCAGGAGCTTGGACGGTAACAGGAAAATCGATCGCTTCTACTAACCCACTCTCTTTTAATTTCTTAGTGATAGGGTGCATCTGGTCTACCTTCAATCTATTTTGGAAGTTCTCTATATCGAAGAACTTCAAAGAAGTGTTTGTAATCTTATGCCAATTAGATGTGATTCCATTCATCCCATTGAATCCCATAAATCTCGTAGCCATACTTCAATTGATCTTAACTAGGGATTAGGGATATCTCTTCAGAACACAAGAGCAAGGAATAACTATAGTCAAGAGCTTCAAATTTATACAATCAAACAGATGGTAGATCTTTCTTGTAATGCCTCACTGATTTTATAACTTTTGAATTCTTACTGTTTAACGGCTGACTTCCCATGCCACACGAATGAAAAGACTAAGACATTAATGGAAAAGTCCGTTATAGAGTAAAATGAATTTATTTGAATTAATTACTTTTACTCCAATGGGTCGTTAAGAAACATCCTTTCAATTTAGTAACCGTAATGGTAACTTTTTGGCAGTAGCAGAAAATCACTTTTTCGCTTCCCTTTCGGCGGAGAAATGCCTCAAGAGTGCTCTCTACTCAAAAATCTGCTGAGGGAGAAATTTAGCTCATTGAGATGCTAAAATGGAATGTCTTGAATTCGTCCACTTTCTTTATGCCCTGGATCACTCATGAGATTGATTCCTTTTTAAAGTCCTTTCATAAAATGATTTGGTGGAAAACGCACTCCACAAGTAGAAACCCGCTGTTGGAGTAGTGGAGAGGTCATTTTCCACTTTTCCGCCAATAGACTTACATCTTGAATTCTTCCTCATTCAATCATTCCTTTTGCTTGGAATAGATTTAATCTGAGTGCCTAAAGCTTTCTTATTAGTTTTCTTATTCCCAAATCCCTCTTTTCTGACTTCCATTGACCTCTAATACTCTAAGTTCTGTCTGTTGCAGAAAATGCGCTCTGTAGGTAATTTTACGCCAAGGAGAAGCTCAGAACCAATTTTTCGTCATGCTGCCAAAGGGAATGCTTTAAGGCAAAAAAATTCAAGTGCATATAAAATCAATGTTAGAATCCTTTGAAACATGACCTTTATCGGATTTGGGAACTTAACCTAACCAAAGAAACATGATCTTAGAGGCTAATTCCTGCCGGCTCACAGAAGAGAAGGCAATTTTAGAGAAATCAGATAAAGCTCTCCTATCCTAAGAGGATAGCTAGACATAGACTCAGGACTTACGCGAAGTTTTCAAGACTACTACTACACATCAAACAACCACTTTGTCACAAAGGTATGCAGACCAAAAGTAGGGCAACGAATGGCTCTGTCTTGGGACTTGGACATTCGCATGTCCAAGAAAGGAACTCAAATCTCTGGTTTCGCAAAGATCAACAAAAAGGCGGATCACAACAAAACTAAATCAAGACACAGAAAGGAAAAATGAAAGGAAACCTTACTAAGGAAAATAAAAATAGGAACTAAATGTAACTATGGTACAATATAATGCATACATAAATGTAATGGGAGGAGCGGGAATTTTGAATGCAGGAAGGAAACAGTCCTCATAAACATTAGACTGTGCAGTAGGAGGAGGTGATGGCGGAGCCTTGGCAGCCCAAGGCAAGGAAGATACAGCAAATAAGGATAGGGGCTGACATGAAAGACAGAGGGATCCAAGAAAAGAGGAGGTGGGGTCTAAATCCTCAGATTAGTTAGTGACCTCACATGGTGACAAGGAGGATTCATCTTGGCATCATCCTTGGTCAAATTTATTTGGGACAAAACTCAGAGGCAAGTTCTTATTTCTAGCTATAAAAGATCTATCTATTAAGGAAAAGGGAAAGTATGCTATCATTTTACCAGATGAGCTCATAGACCATAATATGCTACTATGTCCCTCACCTTGGTATGAAATTTTGTAGGCTCTAGGCCTAATATTGATGTTGTTAGATCCTTTTCCAAGAGAAAATGGAGTTTAAAGGGCCAAGTTGAAATAAAAGCTATGGCAAAGGGTTTTTTATCCTTTAAGTTTTTGTGCCCTGAAGAGTATACCAAGATCGTCTGTGTTGGGGCATGGGAGATTGGAAAATCGATGATGGCCCTATAGAAATGGACTCCTAACCTGGATCTAAATGACTCATTTTATATCCAAGCCCTGGTCTGGGTTAGGTTACCGAAACTCCCTTTAGAGTGCTAGCTTGAAAATGTCTTTGTGGGCATAGTGAGCTCCTTTTGATCAAGCCAGTGATAATGGATAGAAGGCACCTCACCTACGCAAGGATTTGCGTAGGTGTTGAAGAAGGGAAAGATATGCCAGAAGTCACAGAAATCCATTCAAAGTTAGGAAAAAAATTACAGAAACTAGAATATGAAAGTGTGCACTTTGCGTGCTTTCACTGCAAGAAGGTAGGGCACATGGCAAGGAAATTCCTAGTTAAGGCTAAGGAGAAAGCTAAGAAATCCCAAAATCCAGAGGGAAAATCTCAGGATCTAACAACTGAGGCCCCTATCTTAGAGAACCCCCATATTGTTTCACAGGTTTGGAGGAAAAAGGAACCATCATTGGATCAACCGTGTAAACACAGGGAAGGGGATGAATCAACCAATACTTGGATTGAGGCTCCAATAGAGCACCCAGATATGGAGTCAAACTATTTAGACTTGATGCCATTTGTGTAGGAAGCCCCTGTCTCGGAGGGTAGCATCTTTAAAGCCAGCGAAGACTCATGTTTTGTAACCGAGTTTCCTCTTTGTCCCTCTTTGTTTTCCCCTTGATCCCCACAAATGACTTGGGAGATTGGTGTTTTGTTGAATGCCTCACTGATGGTAGATCCTGCTTGTAATGCCTCACTAATTTTATAACTTTTGAATTCTTACCGTTTAAAGGCCGACTTCCCGCGCCACATGAATGAAAAGACTAAGACATTAATGGAAAAGTCTGTTATAGAGTAAAACAACTTTATTTGAATTAATTACTTTTACTCCAATGGGATTTTAAGAAACATCCTTTCACTTTAGTAACCGCAATGGTAAATTTATGGAGGTAGCAGAAAATCACTTTTCCACTTCCCTTTCGGCGGAGAAATGCCTCAAGAGTGCTCTCTACTCAAAAATCCACTGAGGGGGAAATTTAGCTCGTTGAGATGCTAAAATGGAATGTCTTGAATTCATCCACTTTCTTTATGCCATGGATCACTCATGAGATTGATTCTTTTTTAAAGTCCTTTCATAAAATGATTTGGCAGAAAATGCACCCCGCAGGTAGAAACCCACCTATTGGAGTAGTGGAGAGGTCATTTTCCACTTTTCCGCCAATAGGCTTACATCTTGAATTCTTCCTCATTCAATCATTCCTTTTGCTTGGAATGGATTTAATCTAAGTGCCTAAAGCTTTCTTATTCCCAAATTCCTATTTTATGACTTCCACTGGCCTTTGATACTCTAAGTTCTATCTGTTGCAGAAAATGCGCTCTGTAGGTGATTTTTTTCCAAGGAGAAGCTCAGAACCAATTTTACGCCATGCTGCCAAAGGGAATGCATTAAGGGAAAAAAATTCAAGTGCATATAAAATCAATTTTAGAATCCTTCGAAACATGACCTTTATCAGATTTGGGAACTTAACCTACCCAAAGAAACATGATCTTAGAGGCTAATTCCTCCTGGCTCACAGAAGAGAAGGAAATTTAGGGAAATTCGTTAAAGTTCTCCTATCCTAAGAGGATAGCTAGACTTATACTCAAGACTTACGTGGAGTTTTCAAGACTACTACTACACATTAAACATCCACTTTGTCACAAAGGTATGCAGACCAAAAGTGGGGCAAAAATTTCAATGTGTATGATTTTTGTGGATTTTTATTTTACTTTACACATTACTTTATCTGAATTCATCAGTAATCACAGTATTGATTTACTGCTACTTGGTATAGGACTAAAAGTTTGAGATTACAATTTACATTTCACTGAGTTGATTTATATATTTGAAATTGTTGTTATATACATCTGGGAGAATTTGGGACTGTAGGATAATTGAGAACCAACTGATTCACCCCCCTCTCAGTTATTCTAACAATTGGTATAAGATCATATAATGCTTAGAAGGATAGTTTTTAAGGACTTAAGCTAAAGATCACAAGATGTATAAGAGGGATGCACCGAAGATGAACAATGAGAACTTCTCAACATGAAAGAGTAGAATGAGACTATACCTATCAGGGATTGGAGATGACATAGAAATATACCTAGATATTGAATTCATCCTACCCACTAGACGTTTGATTGTTAATCAGATGAAAGAGAGACATGGACACAACATTATAATGGTAGAAATTGCTTCTTCACTTACTAATGCTGAATTTGAGGATATCAAGACATGTACAACAACCAAGAAGATGTGGGACAATCTTACACTAGTTTATGGAGGAGATGCAAATGTACTAAGAGCTAAAGCTGAAAGTCTCCAAGGAAAATTTGATGACATCAGAATGAAAGAAGAAGAAAACATAACACAGTATAGTAACCAACTCAAGGAAGTGGTGAATGCTATTCGAGGAGCTGGTGGAACTATTGATGAGGACACTATTTTGAGTAAGATTCTTATAATTTTATTGCCTATTTATTCTATAAGATTCTCTTCAATACATTAAATGAGAGCAACACCTGGAAACAATATTTTTGTTGATAGTCTTGTTGATAGATTGATTTCTTTTGAGTTGAACAATTTTGATAACAATGTTGTACCTACTATGGAATCTGCATTTATATCTTCTCTAAAAATTAGTAAATCTAGTAGCGAACACATGATAAGAAATAATAGTGACAGTGACAATGATGATAAGGAAATTGATGAACTTGAAGTATAAATGGTTAGAATATTGCACAAAGACAAAGGAATGTATAAAGGTAAACTACCTTTCATATGCTTTAATTGTAAAGATATTTGACACTTTTCTGCCCAATGCCCTAACATAAAGAATGATGAAATAAATGAAATATCTAATGATAGAAAAGATGAATGAGAATATAGAAGTAACCGACACTATGACAGAAGGAATAACCTAGATTACAAATACAAAGGAAAAAAGGCTTGTTACATTGCTGAAGATAAAGATAATGATACTGATTTCGACACTGATGAAGATATAGGGACAATATTTGTATCTTTGAAAGAGGATTCATAAGAAGATGAAAGGTATGTTGAAACAACACTTATTGCTAAAGTTAGCAAACATGACATTTGGGTTATTGATAGTGGCTACACACATCACATGACTGGAGATAAAGAAAAATTTGAATTTCTTGAGCATTATAATGGTGGATCTGTTAGAATGGGAAATGATACACCTTGTCAAGTGAAAGGAAAATGTACTATAATGATGAACAATCAAATCAAATTTGAGAATGCATATTGGGTGAAAGGACTTAATTATAATGTGTTGAGTGTTTCATAGTTCAATAACACAGGTCACTGAGTTACATTTGAAAACAAAAAAGCTAAAATCTATGATGGAACTAGAAAGTTGTTCGGCACTAGTGAAAAATCAAAAGGTAACCTATTCTATCTTGACACTGCTGAAACTACTTGTTTAATGGCTAACAATGAAGATGTATGTTTGTGGCATAAAATGATTTGTCATATAAATTTTGACAACATGGTTAAGATTAGTAAGAAAAGAAAAGTTAGAGGCTTACCAAGCTTATCTAAAATTGACCATGTAATGTACAAGAATTGTGAAATGGGAAAAATGTAAAAATCTAGTTTTAAGGCAATAATTTTTCATTTAATGAGTGCATACAGACCTATGTGGACCAATGAGAACAAAGATTAATTATGGTGATAGATACTTTATTTTATTTGTTGATGACTACTCTAGAATTATGACTGTCATGTTCTTAAAAGAAAAATCTGAAGCATATAAGATTTTCAAATGGTACAAAGATAAAGTGGAAAAAGAAAGTGGTAGAGAACTGAAATGTTTGAGATATGATAAAGGAGGTGAATTGAGTTCTGATGAGTTCACTAAATTTTGTAATGACTATGGAATTAAGAGACAGGTCTTTGCACTGAGGACACCACAGCAGAATGGAATTGATGAGAGGAGAAAGATGTTAGGAGACATCATCCACAAAATGAGATTATTGGAGATAAAAGAGCTGACATGGTGACACGAAAAATTGAGAAGATACATAAAAACAAATTATGGACATTAGTACCAAGACCAAGTGATAAGAATATCATTGGCACCAAATGGATATTCAAAAACAAATTACATGAGAATGGAGATGTAAACATAAATAAAAAAAGATTAGTATTTAAAGGGTATGCACAACAAGAAGGTATTGACTATGGAGAAAATTTTGCACCCATTTCTAGACTTGAAGGAGTTACAATATTACTTGCATATACTGCATATAAAGGATTCAAAGTATATCAGATGGATGTTAAATCTACATTTTTGAATGAAATACTGGAAGAAGAGGTATACATTGAACAACCTGAAGGATTTTTTGATCTTGATTAGAAAAACATGGTAGGTAAGTTACACAAAGCTTTATATGGTCTAAAACAAGCACCAAGAGCATGGTATGAAACAATACATTCCTATCTCATTAGTATTGAATTTATTAGAATAAGTGATAACAACAATTTCTATTTGAAAGGAGAAAATGATGATAAGACCCTTATTGCTGAAATTATTGTTTTGGAGGAAATGATAACCTATGCAAATCATTGGCTGGTGAAATGAGGTAAGAATTTGAAATGTCAATATTTGGAGAGATCATTTTTTTTTTCTTGGCTTGCAAATTTTACAACAGACTGAAGGAATCTACATGACTCAATCCAAATACATCAAGGAATTATTGAAGACATTCATAATGAAAGAATCAAAACCAATTGGAATACCTATCGTGACAGTGGTGCAGGAGCACCTAGGCTAAATCTAATCCCTATATTATTTTATGGCTTGTACTGACCCTAGCCAAGTTAGTTGTTTACTTTTTGACCTTATAAGCTCTTGCATGTTTGTACTTAGTTAGATTAGACTAGGATCAATCCAACTAGACGTTTAAGTTTTTGAGTGCGTTTAGTGCAATTTAGCCTAAATTGGGAATTTGTGCTCAAAAAACATAGAAGGCTTAACATGGTTTAGATTTGTTCCTAAGAAGGCCTTTATGAAATTTTTACATCATGTCATAATGATTGGAGGTCATTAAA
This sequence comes from Thuja plicata, assembly GCA_018584345.1. Lineage (NCBI taxonomy): Eukaryota > Viridiplantae > Streptophyta > Pinopsida > Cupressales > Cupressaceae > Thuja > Thuja plicata. The sequence goes on from MU227431.1 coordinate 1,628,875, forward strand.
CTAAGTTTTAGGAAAAGATGTAAAAGTTGCTAAAATGCTGCTTGATAACATTTTGCAGCTTTGCAATGTTGTTTGACAACATTGTCAAGTTTGATTCCATTCGGTGAGTGGAAAAGTTAGTTAATGGTAGTGGCCTAAAAAAATGGAGAAGTCATATTTAGAGACCATGAAGCCCATTTCCTGAGGTATTGGATATGTAATGCAAGTTTTTGAATAGCAAGAAGAACTCTATTTTCTTGTTTAGTATATAGTCGACTATGTTTATGTTTGAGCATTGTTAGATGGATTGAATATTACAAGTTAGTGGTTGATTTGAGTTGTAGAGATATATTTGAGAAAAAAAATTTACATTGTAAGTTTCTGTGAGTTATTAGTATAGGATTTTAGATTTTTTTTGTAAAGTGTGTTGTGAAGACATGTTTTTTCATTAGTATGCAAAGGAAAAATAGTTTTGAAACTGTCGGTAACACCAACATTGAAAGTCAAAGTTTAGAGAAAACCTGATAGAGGAACCCGAAAAGAAGAGTACACTGCAACCTGACAGAACAGATGATAGAGGAACCTGATAGACCAAAGAGAAACCTGAGCACTAGTCTATCGAGAGACAGTTAGAATCCCAAGAAATGTGGATCAAACTTCCACGTCAGATAAAACACTTATGTTTTATATTTAGCTTTTCTATTAGCTTTAAATCCATTTATTTAGGGATAATCAATGTAATTGTAATTTTTTTAATCAGTCTAACTAATTAGAAACATGCAAACTAGGAGATCAAGGTCAAGTTGTAAACCTTCGATCATAGAGTTATCATTGTAATACCTAAAACTCACTTAGGTCAAAATCATTATATAAATAGATATGTGACATATCAGAACACATGTGTGTAATGATTATTTTAGCCAAGGAGCATATCTATGGATCATACTAAGAGTTTTATGCAGACAAACAACCAAGGATGAAATCAGTTATCAAGAACAAGAACCAAGGCTACCGAGAAGAACATAGGTATTGATCAATCACAATAGGTGATAAATATACTTGTAATATTTATTGGATGTGTAATCAGAAATTTTAGATTGTACATATTCATGTCATTGAATATTTTTGACTAAATTCTAACAAGTGCAGCAAATAGAAGAGATCTTTGTGAAAGGTGGATTTAACAATCCTTTGTAAATTTCTTAATTGAGTGCACACTAAACAGTGTTGCTAAATCTCTTAACAGAGTAGACCTTAACCACTCTCTACATAATACTCCTAATAGGGTAGATCATCAGAAATGATCAAAATTATAAACCTTAACCATCCCCTTCCATTCTACAGATAGTGAAGCCTTGTGGGTTTCATCCCCACCATAGTATTTACCTTCTAACAAGGGTTTTCTGTGTTACCAAATCTTGTGTCATGTGTCTATATGTTTCATGAATGTTTCTATGAAATTTTTTCATGCTAAATGAATTAATGATTTGATATAACATACTAAAAGATAAGATATCATAACATGGTTGGTAATACAATTGATTACTAAAAGGATAAAGGTTAATTGATAAAAGCTTTGAGGGTACTGATTCACCCCTCCCATCTCAGTGCACCATTTAATTATTTCCAACAATGGAAAGGTACAAGCTAGACAAGAGTATTGAGAATCAGAAGTTGGAGATATAGATCTTCTATGAACAATATAAAGAAGCTAGAATCAAGATGAGATAGTTGTTGGATGAAAGAAATATTATGGCATCTCACTGTAATGAAACAAAATACCATGAAGAGGAGATACCTGATCTATTTCTGTCATTACAATCTACATCAAGCAAAGCATTAGACACATCTGAAGAAATCATGACAAGATTAAATGAAATCAATCAACATCTAGTTGGACAAGTGAAATCACTCCAAACAGGTCAAGAGACACAGATGGTAAGGATGATTGATTATTGAGGAAGATTACTGAAAAACTCCAAGACAAAGAGTCAGAAATATAAAGACTTACAAACCATCATCATGAGATCACCAATCAAATTATTCTTATGAGTCAAGAGGCAAACTGAAGGAAGATAGAAATGAATGGAAAGATGGAAGCTATTGGTGGGATAAGAGAAGAAAATAAAATACTAAAGCATGAGGTAAGAATTCCAAAACAACACAATGACATAATCAAGAGAGCTAAAGAAAGCACCAAAAGGATGGATGATTTTATGGATGGACAAAGAAGAGTCAACAAAAATACCAGAGTAGGGTATACCGAGAATGGAGAATCACCATACCAAGATAATCCAAAGAATCTCTACACAAATTCAAGACTAAGAAAGAAGTCATACAATCACTCTGGAAAACCAAGACACACATCAAATGTTTGCAGGAGCAAAATAAAAGGTATTCATAAATCCACACCTTAATTTGTAGGAAATTGTTATAAATGTAACAAGGAAGGACATAAAGTATATGAATGTAAATCTAAGGTGAAACAACCAAAGAAGGAAACCTACATGGAGAAATATTGTCCTACTTGCAAAATGCATGGGCACACATCTTTTGAATACATGGGAAAACTGTACAGCATGTGGAAGATTTGGACACATAGATGAAAACTACATGACAAAATGGATGAGAAAGTATAGGAGATGGACGAACCCAGGAATGGCATGCTTACACTATCATAAAGTTGGTCATCTAATCAAGGACTGCAGAGACCGAGTGACAGAGACCAGCACCTTTACCAATGGTAATACCATTGAAGACATCAGGAAGATGAGACACAAAATCTGGAGAAGAGCTACAAACATAGATGATGTTGGACCAAGCATTACAAATGGTGATAGCTTATCCAATGGATCCTGTGACATCACCACCCCCACCTAAGATGAACAAGTAAGTATGGAACTACACTATACTAAGTTATACTTTACATCAGTTCCATTATACATAGTTAAAATGCCAAATCAACATGATTAAAGATGGACTATGGTATTACTTGCTATGATTATATGAATTTAATCTCATCGGTTAATGCATACCAAAAAGCATCGGTTAACATACAAAACCTAAGTTGTCAAAGCATACCAAGAATCATTGGTGTACATGTGAAAACCAAGTTAATCAATGTAACCTGCGACTCCTCAGTAATCAATTAAAAAGCATTGTTGTCTTTGCCAGATACCAAGATCTGCCAGTAAAAATGTGAATAGTTGAATGAGTTGACACTTTCCCCGAGCATCACATTTTCACTGAAAAATAAGCTAGCATGTAACCTGAGAAAATATATCTTTTACACCTGACTAGTGGGTAGAGCACTAATTGCGCCACTTAGGGTACTGTCTATAAATAGAGTAATGGAAGAGCTCATTATTCACCAACGATTTAGAGAAAAGAAGGAGAGAAGAGTAGAGCAAAGCCAGAGTGAATAGATTGTAGAGTACTCCAAGTAGATTCATGACATTTAGATTCCAAATAGCAGCACCTACAAAAGGTTAAAGTAAGTAAAAAAGATCACCAAGCTCACTATTTTGTTTTACGGGAAAAACCCTAAATTCATGTAAACAATGGAAACCACTTCTCATGCAACCAAGTTCAAGAATTATAAGGAGAAGAAGGTGAACCTGATAAAGAAATCCACATGTGAAGAACCAAAGTATAAAATCTATCCAGAGGTTGCTTCACAACCTGACGATACTGGTGTGTTCTCTGGAGTTCTACCTAGGGTTTTACTTATTGGAGATGTTTGTTCCTAGCTACATTGCAAGATCGCTGAGATAGGAGATCTTGAAGTTGATCAAGCTTACAAGAATCTTTTCATAGGCAAAACCATTAAGGAGGAATACAAACAAATAGAGATCAAAGGGTTGACTTGTGCCCTAATGTTCTCAAGAGAGTTCAAAACCAAGTAGATTCAAGTAGTTCTAAGCAGAGTGCATGACAAAAAGATGTGGATAGATGAGCCAAAACAAATCACCAAAGATGTGATACATGCTATTACTGGTTATCCCATAACTGACAAGGCCAAGGCTCTCAAACACCCTCCTCATCACAGATAGAGAAGATGACAGGAGCAGTTTGGGATAATAGAGGATTGTAGGTGAACACCATCACCAATCAATAACTCAAGTTTGGTGCATGCGTGTTAGGTTACAAGATATATCAATCCAACAGGCTAAACAACATAGCATGTGGAGCAATTGAAACTGGTTATAAGATTGTCAAGAAAGGTTTGCAATTGGATCTATCTGAGCTTCTATTGAAGCTACTAGATGAGAACATAGGGACAATCAGGTCTGCAAAATCCAATTCATGTAAGGTCGAATCACTTTTAATGTGTACATTTTTCTACTTTTAGAACTTCTTTCCATCCATAGGAAATGTCAACTGGGATACTTCCCGACCAGTGACCATACAAATTCGGGAATTCATCAAGTCACTAGGTGACAACTTTGTATCAGTTATGGTTGAATAATTCATTGGATTTAAGGAAAGAATGCATAAAAGAATGAGGATTCCACAATAATTGGTGGAAAATTATAAAACTGATATATGTTTTATGGTGGACACTGATTACACATATATCAAACTAGCTATACCGATGACAGCATGTCCGACACCTCTTGACTATGAGGTCAACATAGATCAAGCCACCAATGATATTGAAGCATTGATTAATGAACCATTGGACAAATCACAACCTAGGTTTGGGACCTATGAAGAAGCCAAGGAAAGAATTAAAACAAGATTAGTTGTGAAAAATATTTATAGGAAGAAGGAAAAAATGGTAAAGACACTAAATAAAAAGTTGTTGGTAAATGACGAGGATTATGAACAAAAGGATGACATTGAGGGACAGTCACTGGTCGGTGAAGAAGGGAATTTGAGTGACTCTGAATGCATAGAGTCCAATGCCCCACCAGTAGCAATAGCAAAGAAACCTAGGACTACTGCTTCATATAGGACCAGAATTCAGACAACAAAGGATACAAGTCCTTCACCAATCAATAAAGGAAAAGTAAGGACATACAAAAGGAAGCCTCAAACAAGGAAAAAGGTACCAAAAAAAATAAGAAAGTTCCTCAGAACTAAGGAAGACATAGAGGACACTAAATAGGATGAAAAACCTGTTAAGAATAAGTTCCCATGCCAATACAATTTAAAGATAATATGCCACAAGAACTTATGAATAGATTATCGACAAGGTGGATGTATGCACTAAAGGAAGAGAAAAAAATAATGGAAAGAGCCCTAGTTTTAGTTATGCTGCCTGAATCTAAGATGGACAAGATTGAAGAAATGATGAAGCAACATTCCAACAGGTTCTCACAAAAATTAAGAGCCTACCAAGTGCTACATGGACAACTAATTGAGCTTGACAGAAAAAGTCAGGATGAATGGAGAAAAGTAGTTGATGTACCTAAAAAGGACACAATCCTCAAGCCATAATTAGCTCTTACCAAAAAGCCACACAATGATGAAGATCAAGATAAATAGAGCCCCAGACATATTCTTATAACTAATGAGGATGTAAATGAAGAAGCATTGAACACATTAGCTAAAAAGTATATGGAAACTGTACATGAAACATAGGGCGATAATACTATCATTGACATTAAAAGAAAAGATCTTGTAGATAAGATAAAGAAAGATGAAGATGTCATTGTTTCCCCAGACCAAATCATGGAACATGAGACAAAACTAGATACTGCATAGGTGAATATATCGAGCCAAATGCCATTGTTAATACAAGCTATTACCATAATATCAAAAAAGGAAAACTCACCCGATCTTGATGCAAGCATACCCGACGATAAGGGTAATGATGAACAGAAAGATACAACTGATGAAAAAAATGTACTAGATGGAGAACCAAAAGGAACAGATGAAGAGCACAAAGATAAAGGTGAAGAAGAGAAGAAAGTTGATGCTATTACTAAGGATACTGAAGGAGATGCTGTAGATATATAAGATAGAATTAAGAGAAAATATCATACAATGGAAAGGTACAAGCTAGACACGAGTATTGAGAATCAGGAGTTAGAGATACATATCTTCTATGAACAATATAAAGAAGACAGAATCAAGATGAGATAGTTACTGGATGAAAGAAAGATTATGGAATCTCACTGTTATGAAGCAAACTACCATGAAGAGGAGATACATGATCTATTTGAGTCATCACAATATACATCAAGCAAAGCATCAGACACATCTCAAGAAAGCATCACAAGCTTAAATGAAATCAATCAACATCTAGCTAGACAAGTGAAATCACTACAAATCTGTCAAGAGACACAAATGGTTAGGATGATTGATGTCAAGAAGAATGCTAGACAAGATGAGAAAGAAAGAACACTAGCTATTGATGACAAGAGGAAGATTGCTAAAATGCTACAAGACAAAGAGTCAGAAATACAAAGACTTATAGAACATCATCATGAGATCACCAATCATATTATTCTTATGAGTTAGGAGGCAAACCAAATGAACATATAACTAAATGGAAAGATGGAAGGTATTTGTGGGCTAAGAGAATAAAATGAAATACTAAAGCACGAGGTAAGAATTCAAAAACAACATAATGACATGATCAAGAGAGCTGAAGAAAGCACCAAAAGGATGGATGATTTTCTGGATGGACAAAGAAGAGTCAAAAACAATACCGGACTAGGGTATACCGAGAATGGAGAATCACCATACCAAACTAATCCAAAGAATGTCTACAAAAATCCAAGACCAAGAAAGAAGTCATGCTATCACTGTGGAAAACCAGGCCACACATCAAATGTTTGGAGGAGAAAAATAAAAGATATTCCTAAATCCACACCTTCATTTGTAGGAAATTGTTATAAATGTAACAAGAAAGGACAAAGCATATGAATGTAAATCTAAGGTGAAACAACCAAAGAAGGAAACCTACGTGGATAAATATTATCCTACTTGAAAAATACATGGGCACACATTTCTTTAATGCAAGAAGAAGAAAAAGAAAGCATGGAAGCCTAAATAAAATGAAAATGCTTATCAACCGAAAAGATTCAGTAACTCATATGTTTCAGATTACAATACATGGGAAAACTACACAGCATGTGGGAGATTTGGACACATAGATGAACAAGTATGGAACTGCACTATACTAAGTTATACTTTACATCAGTTAAATTATACATAGTTAAAATCTCAAATCAAGATGATTAAAGATGCACTATGGTATTACTTATGATTCTGTGAATTCAATCTCGTCGATTAATGCATACTGAAAAGCATCGGTTAACATACAAAAGATAAGTTCTCAAAGCATACCAAGGATCATCAATGTACATGTGAAAACCAAGTTAATCAGTGTAACTCGAGACTCATTGGTAATCAAGTAAAAACAATTATTGTCTTTGCCAGATACTGAGATCCATTGGTAAACATGTGAAAAGTTGAATTAGTTGACAATTGCCCCAAGTATCATGTTTTCACCAAAATAAAAGATGGCATGTAACCCAAGCAACTCTGTCTTCTACACCTGACAAGTGGGTAGTGCATTAATTGTGCCACTTAGGGCACTGTCTATAAATAGGTCAATGGGAGAGCTCATTATTCACCAGCGACTTAGAGCGAAGAAGTGGAGCAGAGTGAAACCATAGTGACCAGATTGCAGAGCACTCCAAGAAGATTCACAAAATTTAGATTATGAACATCAACAGCTACCAAAGGATAAAGTAAGTAACAAATATCACCAAGCTCAATGTTTTGTTTTACGGGACAAACCCTAAATTCATGTAAATGATTGAAAACACTTCTCATGCAACCAAGATCAAGAATGCTAAGGAGAAGAAGGTGAACCTGATAAATAAATCCACTTTTAAAGAACCATAGTATAAAATATGTCCAGAGGTTTCTTTGCAACCCAATGATACTAGTGCGTTCTCCAGAATTCCACCTAGGGTTTTAATTATTGAAGATGTATGTTCCTACATACATTGCAAGATTGTCGAGATAGGAGATCTTGAAGTTGATCAAGGTTACAAGAATATTTGCATAGGCAAAAATATTAAGGAGGAACACAAACACATAGAGATTGAAGAGCTGACTTGTGCCCTAATGTTCTCGAGAGAGTGCAAAACTGAGTAGATTCAGGTAGTGCTAAGCAGAGTGCACAACTAAAAGATGTGGATAGATGAGCCAAAACTGATCACAAGAGATGTGATACATGTTGTTACCGATTATCCCATAACCTCCAAGACCAAGGATCTCAAACAGACTCCTCGTCCTTAGATAGAGAAGATGATAGGAGCAATTTGGGATAACAGAGGATTGAAGGTGAACACCATCACTAATCAATAACTCAAGTTGGGTGCATGTGTGCTAGGTTACAAGATATATCAATCCAACAGGCTAAACAACATAGCATGTGGAGCAGTTGACACTGCTTATAATATTTTCAAGAAAGGTTTGCAATTGGATCTATCTGAGCTTCTACTGAAGCAATTAGATGAGAACATGGGGTTCAGATCACTCTTAATGTGTAAATTTTTCTACTTTCAAAAATTCTTTCCATCCATAGGAAATCTCAACTAGGATACTTCCCGACCAGTGACCATACAAATTAGTGAATTCATCAAGTCACTAGGTAACACCTTTGTATCAGTTATGGATGAATAATTCAATGGATTTAAGGAAAGAATGCTAAAAAGAAGGAGAATTCTAGAACAAGTGGTGGAAAAGTATCAAACTGATATATGTTTTATGGTGGACACTTATTACACATATATCAAACTAGCTGTACCGATGACAACATGGTTGGCACCGCATGACTAAGAGGTCAACATAGATCAAGCCACCAATGTTATTGAAGTGTTGATTAATGAACCATTAGACAAATCACAACCTAGGTTTGGAACCTATGAAGAAGCCAAGGAAAGAATAAAAACAAGATTAGTTGTGAAAAATATTGATAGGAAGAAGGAAAAAATTGTAAAGACACTAAATAAAAAGTTGTTGGTAAATGATGAGGAGTCTGAACAAAAGGATGACATCGAGGGAAAGACAACCCTTAGTGAAGAAGAAAATTTGAGTGACTTCGAGTCCACAGAGTCCAATGCACCACCACAACCACCACCAAAGAAACCTACAAATACTGCTTCATATAGGACCATAGGTCAGACAACAAAGGATGCAAGTCCTTCACCAATCAAGAAAGGAAAAGTAAGGACATACAAAAGGAAGCCTCAAACAGGGAAAAAGGAACCAACAAAAAGAAGAAAGTTCCTCAGAACTAAGGAAGACATAGAGGATGCTAAATAGAATGAAAAACCTATCAAGAATAAGTTCCCTACCACCATTGATGTGGTATGTGCATAAATTATTAAGTCAAGTTCAATAACTTGCCCAAAGATTAGAAAATGGCTAACTCTGGACCTTGAGGACCAGGATAAGTTAAAAGAGGCAAACATTACAATGATTTGTGTATTCAAATATGTGCCAATACAATTTGAAGATAAGATGCCACAAGAACTTATGAATAGATTGTCGACAAGGTGGACATAAGAACTAAATGAAGAGAAAAAAATAAGGGAAAGAGCCCTAGTTTTAGTTATGCCTCCTGAATCTAAGATGGACAAGATTGAAGAAATGATGAAGCAACATTCCAACATGTTGTCACAAAAATTAAGAGCCTACAAAGTGCTACAGGGGAAACTAATTGAGCTTGATAGAAAAAGTCAAGATGAATGGAGAAAGGTACTTGATGTACCTAAAAAGGACACAACCCGTGAGCCACAATTAGCTCTTACCGAAAATCCACATAATGATGAAGATCAAGCTAAACTGAGCCCCAAACATATTCTTATAATTGATGAGGATGTAAATGAAGAAGCATTGAATACATTAGCTAAAAAGGATATGGACACTTTAGATGAAACATAGTCTGATAATACTATCATTGACATTACCAGAGAAGATCATGTAGATAAGATAAAGAAAGATGAAGATGTCACTGTTTCCCCTGACCAAATCGAGGAACAAGAGACAAAAATAGATACTGCACAGGTGAATATACCAAGCCAAATGACATTTTTAATACAAGGTATTACCATAATCTCAAAAAAGGAAAACTCACTCCATCCTGATGCAAGCATACCCAAGGATAAGTGTAATGATGAACATAAAGACACAATTGATGAAAAAAATGTACTAGATGGAGAACCAAAAGGAACAGATGAAGAACACAAAGATAAAGGTGAAGAATAGAAGAAAGATGATGCTACTACTAAGGATACTGAAGGAGATGCTACAGATATATATGATAGACTTAATAAAAAAGTTCATACAATGGAAAGGTACAAGCTAGATAAGAGTATTGAGAATCAAAAGTTAGAGATACATATCTTCTATGAACAATATAAAGAAGATAGAATCAAGATGAGATAGTTGTTGGATAAAAGAAATATTATGGCATCTCGCTGTAATGAAACAAACTACCATGAAGAGGAGATAGCTGATCTATTTTAGTCATCACAATCTACATCAAGAAATGCATTAGACACATCTCAAGAAAGCATCACAAGCTTAAATGAAATCAATCAACATTTGGCTGGACAAGTGAAATCACTGTAGATCGGTTAAGAGACACAGATGGTAAGGATGATTGATGTCAAGAAGAATGCTAGAAAAGCTGAGAAAGAAAGAACACTAGCTATTGATGACAGGAGAAAGATTACTTAAAAGCTATAAGACAAAGTGTAAGAAATACAAAGACTTACAAAACATCATCACGAGATCACCAATCAGATTATTCTTATGAGTCAGGAGGAAAACCGAATGAACATAGAACTGAATGGAAAGATGGAAGCTATTGGTGGGATAAGAGAATAAAATGAAAGACTAAAGCACAAGGTAAGAATTCAGCAACAACATAATGACATGATCAAGATAGCTGAAGAAAGCACCAAAATGATGGATGATTTTCTGGATGGACGAAGAAGAGTCAACAACAATATCGAACTAGGGTATACCAAGAATGGAGAATCACCATACCAAGCTAATCCAAAGAATGTCTACAGAAATCGAAGACCAAGAAAGTAGTCGTGGTATCTCTATGGAAAACTAGGCCACACATTAAATGTTTGCAGGAGCAAAATAAAAGGTATTCCTACATCCACAGCTTCATTTATAGGAAATTGTTACAAATGTAACAAGAAAGGACAAAGCATATGAATGTAAATCTGAGGTGAAACAACCAAAGAAGGAAAACTACATGGACGAATACTGTCATACTTAAAAAATGCATGGGCACAAATTTCTTGAATTCAAGAAGAAGAAAAAGAAAGCATGGAAGCCTAAATAAAATGAAAATGCTTATCAACCAAAAAGAGTCAGTAAATCATATGTTTGAGATTATAATACAAGAAAAAACTGCACAACATGTGGAAGATTTGGACACAGATGCAAACTGCATGAGAAAATTGATGAAAAAGTCTAGGTGCCGGACTAACCTAAAAATGACATGCTTACACTGTCATAAAGTTGGTCATCTAAGAAAGGACTGCATCGACTGAGTGACAGAGACTAGCACCTTTGCCAATGGTAATACCATTGAAGACATCAGGAAGATGAGAAACAAAATGTGGAGGAAATATAAAAACACAGATGATGCTAGAACAAGCAATGAAAATGGTGACACCTTATCCAATGGATGACATCATCACCCCCACCTAAGATGAACAAGTATGGAACTGCACTATACTAAATTACTTTACATTAGTTCCATTAAACATAGTTAAAATGCAAAGTCATCATGATTAAAGATGTGCTATAGTATTACTTGTTATGATTCTGTGAATTCAATCTCGTTGGTTAATGCATACCAAAAAGCATCGGTTAACATACAAAAGATAAGCCCTCAAAGCATACCGAGAATCATCAGTGTACATGTGAAAACCAAGTTAATCAATGTAACCCGAGACTCATCGGTAATCAAGTAAAAAGAATTTTTGTCTTTGCCAGATATCGAGATCCATTGGTAAACATGAGAAAATTTGAATGAGTTGACACTTCCCCAAAGCATCGCATTTTCACAAAAAAACAAAGTTGACATGTAACCTGAGCAACTTCGTCTTCTACACCAGACAAGTGGGTAGTGTAACCACCTAGATTTGGTTTTCTTTGACCATAGACCCTATTTTCCTTAAGTGTGATCATACCCCTATTATGTCCAGACAACTCTTCAATCGGGTCGCATAATTCATTCGAACCAGATTTAATCTCCTAAGTGATTTAATCACTCAATTTTATTAATCACCTAAGCCAATCAAAATCAAATCAATTCAAATCATACCTGGCTAAGGTAATTAATTTAAAAAGGAATTAAATAAATCCTTATTATATTATAAATCACTTGCAAAGCCTATCTTCTAGCCTAAATTAATCTAACTAATTGGCTATAGTCCTAATTAATTATCTAAAGCAATAAAAAGCTTAAATAATTAATATTCCTATTTTTTGAATGAATATATTTAATATAATTCATTTCATTAATATTCTCCTAAACCCTAGGCTAACCTATCTCCACCACCTTAACCATGGGTTCAAACTCATCCCAACCTATTCCCCCCATGCTAAGTCTAATCCTAATCTTAATCCTATCCTAACCCACTTCCTAATGATGTCACATTCCTAAATTTGTGATTAAGAACTCAACCCACTTGAGAAAGTCAAATTTCTCAAGCTTAACTCCCTCTAAATCCACTTTCTCAAGCTTGTACTTACACCCAGCCTCACCATGCCTCTTTAATGCTCTCATTAATGCATTGTTAATGCAGATTCCTGAAGCCCATGCCTCATGAATGACTTTGGCATTTATGTCTCTTACACCTCATTAATGGTTTTTACACCTCCATTAATGAACCTTGTCCCCCTCTCTCTCCTCATTTATTCTATAAATAGAATGAGTTTTGAGCTCAAATTGCCCTTAATTTTTGAATGTATTGTTATAATGCCCATAATTTTAGAGTTAAATGCATTGTTATGCTATTTGGATTAATTAGAAATCCATATTGCATTGTATTTTTGATATTATGCATTGTTATTACCATGCTTTTTAGAACTAATAAGCATGTTTAGTGAGCATTTAGACTAGTTTTGATTCAAATCTTCCATTCTTATGTTGTATTTGTCGCTGATTTGTGCATAATCTGAGGGCAAGATTATGACATTCTTCAAACTCCCCCTAGATAGGAAGCAATAGATCGGTTTTAGTGTTTAGCTTGAAACCCTTTCTTTTAATGCTTTTCTACTAATATAATGATCTATTGAAGTGTTTTGTTGTAGGTAATAGGTGCACTATTTCACACACACATTTTTGGTGCCCACCGTGGGGCTCAATTTCAGATTTTACCTCATTTTGACTTTGTTTTTCACTAATTTTTCTTCCCACATTTCAGGTCAAGAGTCATTTCTGGTAGCAAAATATTACATCTGGGATACGCCCTCGCACCAAAAAAATCAAGGCTTGCATCCAAGATTTCCTTGGTCATTTTCAGCGTAGGCTCGCATTTGCTAAAAAATTTGTCGCATCTGGTAGTAGAGGCTCGTATCTGGTAAGCTGCATCATTTTATGTATTTCTAGGATCGTATCTAGTTAAAATTTTTGCGTACTCCATTTCCTAACCCCTAACACTTTAACCAGTTGTTGATTTGATCTTTTGACAGCCTAACGAGTGCTTGCAGGTTGCCGATAAGGAAGTAAGAAGACTTGGCTAACGTGTGTGTTTGCAGGTATTTTCAAACTTATTTTAGTACTAACCATTTACAAAGATTTTTCAAAACTTAACAGATTTTCTCAACACTTGTTAAAGCGACCAAATTACTATACTCTTTTCCTTTAAGGAAAATGAGAAAATCAGATGTTAGTTTAGCACTTGTAAAGGAATTTGGAGATAAATGGACAAACAAACTCACACTTTAATTCATTTTTGGAATCAATAATTGGACAAGTAAATCATTATATCTTGTGGGATAACTGAACAAGTTACATCATTTAATTCATTTTGGGATCTGAAATTGAACAACACAAATCACTTAACATTGCGGGTAAGTGAACAGGCAAATCTCATTGTCTAAGTTTTGGATCATAAATTGAACAAGAAAATCATCAAACTTTGGGGAAATTGAACAAAACAAATTTGCTTTCATGAATCCTATTTTCATTAACTTAGGAATATCTAAATCAAGCTCAACATAGCTTTAGGTAACGAACCTTGATTTGCATTTTTTGGGAGAAAATGACATGGATTAGGAGAGTATGCTCTTCTTCTTTTGAAGAATCAGAAATCTAGACATCCTACGCTCGCCAATCCTTTGTATAGTTTTTTAACAGTAGAGGGCCTGCTGGTTGAGGAAAAAATCTCTCGGGAATGACCCAAGTGAGGACAGGTTTTACGCCAATCCTTCCATCTCACTATAAATAGTTGCTTCCTCGTAGGCCAAAGCTTCAGAAGATGGAATCAGTTTTGTTCTCAGAATTCCAAAATCATTCCTTGAACATGCTTGGGTATGTGTGGAGCGGAGTCACTTGAATATTTCTTGTGAGACTACACATATTTAAGTACTCATAGGGCTATACATCTCAATTTTTCCTTGTGCAATTCAATGGGAGACAGTTTCGAACGGATTGCCCTATCATAAACAAATGAACTTCATAGACAAACTACCCAATTCATCTCCAAAAGGGTGATAATCCTTGTGCAAGGAAAAAATTAATTGCCCCAAGACACTTGTCATATCGTGACCTCACTTACATTTGGAGTTGTCTAATACATCATCATGACTGGATCCATTGCGTTCTTTGTGATGGTTGTATTCTAATTAGCATTTGAGTGTGTACCTAAGTCAACAAGCAAGGATTTTCATCCTCTACCCTTAAAATAGGGCATAGGGATGTGTTTGTTCCCCTAACAATGCAAATCTTCTTGATGTATCTGAAAGATCACTAACAAGATAAAATCATTCAAAACAACCAAAAAACTTCAATCCTTGGTCTACACATGTTTTTTTCACTCACTAATAGGTCTCAGAACGCAATTTGCAATCAAATAAACTTCACGCACTATCAAGACAAAATTTTCAAAACTGACAAAATCTGACAGAGACATCGAAAACTTGTATCCTGGATTTCTTGGATCGTATTTGGTATCTTGGATCATATCTAGTATCATGTGTCATATCTAGTAAACACATCATCGCATCTAGGGTTTAAGCTCGCATCCTAGGTCATCAGAAGCTCACAGACTGTATTTCCTATCTCGCATCTAGGAGCTCGCATCTAGGACAGTGGGCACTTGAAGAATAGTTTCTCAGGAAAAATTAGTAGATTTTGGTACCCTTTTGGCTCTTTAGTCTGTCCCTATTTCATTTTCTATTCTCCCTGTCGTTGTGTCAAAACACTTTTTCAAACATCTACCTTGCATGTCCTGTCAGTTTCTTGCAATCAGTCTCAATACGTGTGCTCTATCCACTTTTCAAAACAACTTGATTCCCAGCTCACTATCAGGGCATTCTAACCCTCTGACACTGGAATCATTTACTTCCACCAAAGCACAAACGATACTTCCACCTAGACACAACCACTTGAACGATTTGAGATACTACCTTACACTATCGGGAAACTATGATAAAGTTAAGACATAACCTCATGGTTAGCACAAGACGCAACAAGTACATTTCTAAATAATCATAAGTACTTCCAAGATCACTACACTTTCAACAAGAAGAAACATCCCGCAGCTCCCTACTTGATTTAGACTCTCTAGCAATGGACAAAGCCACTCACGAATGGAGTGAGGCTTTTGAAGCATATGACAATAATAAAAACCAAAAGCATAAAGATAGCGATGAGGAAAAAGAACCACAATTTGACTGTCCTTTGTTTGATTTGGGAAGTGAGGAAGACATCACTGAAGAAGAGTACAATAAAATCAAATAGAGCAGTAAGTTCTACAAGATAATGGAAAATATGATTCACAAAGATAAAGAGAAATCATTTCTCCATCTAGCATCCACTCGCGTAAAGTTACCCAAGGATTATGATGTGGAACAATTGAAGGAAAAGGATGTGCCAACTCCTATATCTATTCTCTCCAAACAACTCACCTTGATGCAAATAGAGCTTATGACTCTCAAACAAGAGAAGGGTAAACCCAAGAAAAAATACTCCGTGGAATCCATTTGTCCATTTCCTTTCGATAAGAGTATCACTATGATTCCATTCCCTCCTAACATGGCAAGGCGAAAAATACAAAAAATATATGGGAGAGACTTATCCACATGACCATGTTATAGAATTTTCTGCTCTCAGTATAGAGTACATGCATGAACCTACATACCTCATGTAGATTTTTTCCTAGAAGTCTAGGAGGCAACACCCTGGAGTGGTTCTCAAAGCTTACACCTAAGGTGAAAAAATTTGAGGAGTTAATTCAATAATTTATCTAACATTACTCCTATAATATACAACACAATGTGACCATGATGGATCTGTGTAACACTAAACAAAAGACTGGTTAATCCTTTACACACTTTCTACAAAGGTGGAGGAAAATCTTTGCATGGTATTCAAGAGCTATTCCCGAATCTGAGAAAATGGAAATATTTGTCAATAACTTGGTACTTGAGTTGAACTACAAATTGCAAATGCAAGACTCCCTAGCTTCAATAGGATGATCAAAACACCATCCATATTGAAGAAGTCATGGTCAAAAAGGGGGAGATCACTCTTCAAAGTGAAAACAAATCTAACAACTCCAATTCCAAACCTAAATGGTGGAAGCAAAACAAAAATGTTGTCAATGATGCAGTAGTAGACGCATCCAATAATATCCCTAAACCTGAGGTGTTCAATCTGACTAACAGTATGCAAGAAAGAAAAGATGCCAAGGTAATGACCCCCATACCCAAAGAAAATAATGATAATAACAAGGGTCAGCCATTGACCTCCAAACCCCAAAGAACATTCACTCATTTGGGAGAGCCTCTTGAGACTGTCTTGAAGACACTATTAGACAACAAAGTTCTCATGATCCCATATTCTAAACCGTGGGAACCAGCTGTCTAACCCAGATGGTGGTATGACAATTCTTACTGTGTCTTTCACAAAACCAAAGGAAAAAAGACTAACAACTATCTTAAGCAACATGTTATCCAAGACCTTATTGAAGGAGGAAAAATCAAAGTGGAGGGACACACTACCAACGAAGATCATACAAAATTTAAAAAACCATTACCTAATTATGAGAAAGGGGAAGCATCTAAAGGAAAAGGTAATGAAAAAAACTATACCTACTCCAATAATGATAATGTCATCAATATGCTAGACATTAAAACTGAATCAATTAATGTGGTCACAATCAAAGGTGTCAAAGACACATCTTCACAATCGAATGTGATAACTCAGAGTCAAGCACAGGTCATGATCAAAGTACCTAATTCTACCTTAAAACCGACATCAACGTCCAAGGTTCCTATTGTTACTATCCCCAAACCAGAAGAAAAACACATGGTTACTATTCCTACAGAAAAGTATGATTTGGTGGACCAATTGCAATGAACCTCTGCTAAAATTTTCATTTTTGAGTTGCTTAAAATCTTCACAGTGCATTGGGAGATCCTGGAACAAGCCCTACATGCCACAAATGTCCCAAAGGACCTTGATATAGACAAATTCCAAGCGATGGTTAATCACATCTCAACACTGAATTATCTCTCCTTTTCTGAAGAGGGTGATAAATCATTGACACATCCACATAATCAACCCCTTCATATTGAAGTCTTCATTCATAAATCCTGTGTTAGATGCGTATTGATAGATGGAAGCACAGGATTGAATATTTGTACCCTTAATATAACCAAGAAAATGGGTCTTTCAAAATAGACCATTGATTCTAGAAGATAAATCACTATTAAAGCTTATGACGAAGAAGAAAGGTCCTCTAAAGGTCATATTGTTCTACCTATCAGAATTGGGATAGTTGAAAGGAATGTCATATGTCAAGTTTTGGATCTACCCTTGGCCTACAACATCCTATTCGGGAGACCTTGGATCCATAAAATGAAAGCTGTGACATCTACGTCTAACCACCAGTGTATCAAATTCCCACATAATGGGGTGGAAGTAACAATTACTGCGGATGCTAATTATACTTGCAACAATATCAAGGTAGGTAGTATGATTCCACATAAAAAGGAAGCTATGGATGAGATTTTCTCCTAAGACTACCAAAGGCATGCTGAAGAAAAGTTTTGGAAAGAACTTAAAACTTGAAGAAACAGGTATGGAAGAATACAAGCTAGACATGACTCCATCACTGATATAATTACCAATATCACCAAGATCCTATGGAAGACCCTCCTCATCTTTCACACCTACCGCATCTAAAGAACCTAAAATCCACAAAGAAACTAGCATGGTTAAGGCATCCACATCTTCTTTAGATAAAATAGAAGAACAGGCAGTCTTGGACTGGCTTTACAAAGGAGAACCAAAGGAATCTGAGGTCAAACATGTAGAAATATCCCCAGAGTAGTATGGTAAAGGATACAACCTCCTCGAAAAAATGGGATACAAAGGAAAAGGACCTCTAAGTGACACAGGAAGAGGACTTATTGAACCAGTGCACATGGAATTCAAGAATACAGAGACAAAATAGGACTAGGTTTTGATAATGAATCTAACAAACCTTCTTCAAAAGATAGTCTGATCTCTGACAAAGGGAGTGATGAAATAGAAGAGACAGAACTATAATAGTGGTCCTATGAAATATTATTACATGTTGGTATGGAGAATCCCAAATATCAAGGAGAGCTATATATACCAAGCTTTGAAACGCCACAAGATGTTCACATCCCTTTAGTAGCATAGGCTCCTATTAAAGAGGTAGGAGAAACAACAAAAGATGATCTAGATGTACCAGTGATAGCGATAGCTACTAAGAGAACATCCCAACAATAGGATTTACATCCTAACTAGGTGCAGTTAATCACAATATCACATATCCTTGATTTACCACACTTTGATCCATAGGTGGCTAATCGGGTACATCAGATAACTATTGCTGAATTCTTAAACAGGTATGATGACAAAGTAACTGACTCTCATGATTATGAGTTGGGTGAGCTATTTTTTACCATAGAGGACATTGAAATATATGTGATTCACATGTTTGTAGCTCCATCAGCACCCAACAAACATTCTAACACTACTCCCAACAATATTGATATTCCTAAAGCAGAGGAAGAGTTTCTTCCCCCAATCATTGATGGAGAGACTGGTGTTCTCATAAGTCTGGAAGAACTTCAGAGGCAAAAAGAAAGAAGCCTCCTTTTACGGAGAGATGATGATGAAATTTCCACTGATGAGTCAATAGAGTTTGGTCCACATATAACTAACAATGACCCTTTTAATGACAATCTAACTTGTATTGATCTAAACATCAGAGAAATTAACTTAACAAAACATGTCATGTTAGTTAATAGTCTTGATGCTAATGCAATGTTGTCCTTCCCAAAATCTGACTCCTTATCTTTGACAAACCCAAATCTAATTGGTTGGACTAATATGGATCCTACTCCTATCATGAACTTCCCCAATGATTGCACCTTCACTTGCTATCTAAACACTTGTGAACCTTACCCTTCTTCCACAAATGCAAGGAGCGTGAACATGTCACAGGAGGATATCAAGTTTCTCAGTAAAAAAATGAAAAATAAAAAGAAAAAGAGAACTGGTTGTGAAAACCAGGTTGTGGTAGTATTAGATTCTAAAATAGTAAAAAAAAAAAACATATCTGATGGTGAAAACCTCTCAGAAGCACCAAAGGATGAGATTATTGATATCCTTCCTGAGCACTTTCAAGAACGATCTTCAGTACTGATAGAACCAACAGAACCAATTAACTTGGGCACAATTGAAGATCCTCAAATAGTTCACTTAGCACAATCTTTGTCAGAAGAGTAAAAGGTACAGCTCACTGCGCTCCTGAAAAAGGAGAAGATCAAATTTGCATGGTCTTATATAGATATGCCTAGACTCGATCCTGAATTAATAATGCACCATTTATCTACAGCTCCTAGGATCAAACACGTGAAACAAAAACTTAGAAAGATGCATCCTCATGTTGCATTACTAGTAAAAGCAGATCTAGAGAAATTATTGAAAGCTGGATTTATTAGAGTCATTGCTTATGCACGTTGGATCTCTAATGTGGTCTTAGTGTCTAAATCTGAAAAATCTATCAGGATCTATACGGAATTTAGAGACTTAAACAAGGATGACTTCCCAGTGCCCAATATTGATATGATCATAGATCTCACAACAGGATACCAAATGTATTCATTAATGGATGGTTTCTCAAGCTACAACCATATTAAATTTACTCCTAAAGATCAACTGAAGACCGCATTTACATGCGCATGTGGAACCTTTTGCTGGAACTTCATGCCATTTGGGTTAAAGAATGTCGGTGCCACAAATCAAAGAGAAATGACCACTATATTCCATGATATGATGCATAAAAACATGGAGGATTATGTAGATGACACCTTAGCTAAATCAAAAGAAAGAAATACTCATATCAAGATGACTTTAGAAAATACTAACACGACATAGGAAATGGGCACGACTTGGGAGGGATTTTCTCCAGAAATGTTTTTACCTTGATTAATTCGACGAGTTGGACTACACATGGCTTGATGAATTCTCAGAGATTATCCTCTCTGGAAAATTATACTCAGACGAAAGGGAAGATGAATATCCATGATTCCCTAGTTTACATGTTACCTATTCCCGTTACCCTAGTCTTTTTACAATGGACATGCAAAGTTTCATTTTTTTTTTATACCGATAAGAAGTTGCCTAGTAGGTTTCTATTTTTACTGTATGATGTAATTATATAAAAAAATAATTAAAATTTTCAAAGTTCGTTACAATTTTGTTTTTATGGGTACAAAAAAAGATTCTTAGACATGTCTGTGATTACCATATTTTAATTAGTTTCTTTACCTATGTATTAGATATTTAAGTATATGTTTAAGCGATGGATCAGTACTTCCATTTTTAAATCTGAAGACTAAACAATTAAGTCTCTTTAACAGTCTAGAGCAAGATTCTATTTTTAATTTTCCAATGTGTCATATCAATGTGTGATTATAAGATGGAAATAATTGAATTAAAATCTAAATCTGAGTACACTACAAAACTAATCATTTAATAACATTTATTAAATGTAATAACTAATAAGGTGAAGTTGTAATTTAAAATGATTAAGTGACACTCACACATGTCCTAGTGACATCAAATGACAAGCTGAAAGTTAATGGGAACCGCGATAGTGCGACAGTGCCAGTGACTATTTGATGAGCCTAGATCAACGGCGTGCAGTGTATTTCGGGCCGAAAGGGAAAATAAACCCCATTTTTGCAAACCTATTCTGAAATAATGTAAATGAACTCAAAATCACAGTCATAGAATAAGTATCACTTACCTTTGCCTCAAATTAAAATGTAGCAATGGAGTCGCAACTCGCCAATGCAGTATACAGTTGCACTCAATAGTCTGAAACTTCTGAAACTTTGCTATCGATCAAATATAGAGATGTCATAGATATATTAGAATTTTTTTATACTAATCCTTATTTGGCAAATTTGGCGGGAGGTATTAGGTACACAAAAATTTGGTGAAGCCCGCATAATTATAACACATCTTTTGTTATTTCCAAGGAGTTAATGGGTCATCCAATACCTTCGCATGATTAATAAAGTTGGCTAAATTACATCAGTTAGAGACACACATCCATAAAATTCCAGGTGAATATAGGCCGTCAATTTGGGGTCTCTTCGAAATTATAGGCAAATGTTTTAAATTTATGGGGACCAAAATTTATATTCCATTGGCGATAATGTGTAAGAAATGGAAAAATTAAATAAACCGATGGGCAATGGGCCCAGGATTTGGACCCAATATTAATAAATTTCGGGTGATAGGGTCAATCCAATATGTTAAAAATATTTGCCAATTCTGGGGTCACCGACATGCGACATTTGCCATTTGGTGAATAATTGCCACTAAAGTTTTTGTTGCCTAAGACTTCAACAAGGATTCTATTTTGTTATCTACAATTGAATTTAATCTATTTTGCCTCCACTCAAACCATTTTTTAATTTATCAATCCTCTAAAAAAAAATTTATAAACAGTAGACCCACTATTAGATTATGTAACTTTATAACACAATTCACATTTCCTAACCCTTATTAGGATTAACTCAATAAATATGAAATTAGTAAATGGTTTAATTAGAAGGAATTCATCAGCTTTGGTGATGTCTCACCTTCTAATTGAACATTACCATTGCCTAAAGAAAGTATACTCTATGCCTATCATGTACACTCTTACCATGCTATTCAGGTTCAATGGACTATTTAGTGTTTTTGGAAAGTAAGAAAATAAATTACAGGTAATGTAGTTTGTAGTTTTATGTTGAATGAAGCATATTATTCAAATATCTTGCATATTATATGGTAATATTTACCCCCAATAAGTTGGTAAAGGGTTTCAGGATCTACGATGAAGTGGTGTCATTTTTTTCTCATCTTGATTGAAGGACATGTAGGGTTTATTGGGAGCATATCCCTTTGTCTTGCATGTCCTTGTATTCATGTTGTAATCCCTTTTTAGCCTTTTATGTCAGGGAGAATGTCTTCCTTCTTTTTATATGTAGAAGAATAGGTTTGGTTGACCCTTTGTGTCTCAATTTTTTAGTATTTTGGAGTTCTATAGTGTTAAAATTTTATTCTACGAGTCTTAAGTATTTTCCCTAGGTAAATAAATGGTCATTTATTCTCTCTATGGTCAGGACAATACTGCAAGTATTTGATTGAGTTTAGATTCTAGGATCCTACATATTCTCAGACACTAACACATTTTGTGATACACTTTGGTACTTGTGATAGTATCCTCTTGTGTGTTTTGTATTTTTCTTTGTTCTCTTTGGTTGTTGTCCTTGATGCCAGAAGACTTCATCATTTCAGATTGGTATTATCATTTTGGAGAATTGGTACTTCAGATTGGTATTGATATTGGTATCATCATTTCATAGTCTTCGTATTGATACACAATGAATTTGTATTGATATAATTTACATATTTTAGATTATAATCATCATTGGAATTGATGAACATTCAGGTTTATTACTCATATCAGTTACATTTCAGATTGATAGATGACATACTCATATTAGTTCATTGATGGCATACACATTGCAGTGATATATGTTAATATGTCATTGGAATACATGTTGCAGTGGACGTGATGGATGGTCTATTTTCAATTTATACTTACATGCTTGATACATTATGTGTCCTTGATATGTGTTTGATATTATACATATATTTTGTCTAATAAATTATGAATCCTTGATTTTATAAGTATTGATGTCTTGTGCATACTTGTCACTAATAAGGATTAATATCTTGTCACCATTTCATTTGATAAGATGTTGGTCACTTATTACATACAAGGTGAATAATTTCTTAATAACTTACAACACACAAGGTTTATAATCATGCAGTGATAAGGTGTTAAACTATTGCAAGGATAAGTTTTAAAAGTTGCAAGGATAATGGAATGATGGCCTTGATACACTCAAGTGGCTAGTAAGATGCTTCATTTGAACTTGGGCATAATATCATAATTCATAAGATCATTGAAAATGATGAGGTATCTTGACTTAGGATATAAAATCATTATTCATATTATTCTTTGACCGTGGGCTATTAAAATGTATTTTATGAGGTTTCAAAATCATATGCTTATTATGCATTTCAAAGCCATTGCTATTATTTTGAAGGCATATTCATTTCAAATTACATGATATTTCGCGGGTGTATGCATTTTTAGTTTGTTTTGTATGAGTCTTAAAACCCTAGTTGATATGCTACAACACATCAATTTATTTTGTAAAGGGATGCTCGAGGAGGATTGTTACAGAGACAGTGACAATTGCAAAGGTAGTTATAGGCATACTTTTCTTTAGGTGACTTGGTTTATTTCCTAGTAATCTTCAACCCTAAAAAATATGCTTTGTCTTGTCAAGAAAAGAAAACAAATTTTGAGCTAATTGTTTTTAGTTTGTTAAGAGTCTTTGATATCTCGATGGGTTACCTTGATAGTTGTGAAAGGTTGCTTGGATACTCTATTTTCCTAGTTATAGTTTCAATTTTTAGAATCAGTTAGAAATATAGGTTTTTGTAAAATATATGAAAAGGTTTTGGCATTATTTAAATCGGGACATAGTCCCTATCAAGTTGAGCTTGAATTTTGAATGAGATTTGAACGAGTTTTTAATTCATCAATATTTTGAATCTGTGAGGTACTAAATATATGTTGCATAAATCAATCTCTTGAATTTCTGAAACACTAGGCATATTCTTCATACATGATTTTATGAATATCTTCATAGTGCTATATACATTATACATAAACGCAAGTTCTTTAATCTCAAATGAAAAGAAATATTTAGGAAATGATATATAATGAAACAAAGGTTCTACTTTGTACTCATATTTTTGAACACTATGATGTGATTTTCTTTGTTACTGAGACATATCATTTTGATAGACAATAAGGCACACTTCTTTGCTAGTGAGACACAATTTTATAGCTAGTTAGGCTTTGTCAGTGAAACACAAAAGTAGCCAACGAGGCTCTGTAAATAGTTTTTTAATTAAGCCAGTGAGGCATTTTACCTAGTGGTTTTTTATCCCTATGAGGATTTTCCACTCATGAAAAATGCAATGTTATAATTATTTTGTGGGATTTATTATTTTTATGTTTCCATATAATTTCACTTGTTTTCTTCACAACATATGATGTTGTTTTTGATAGAAAAAGAAGCAAGAGGGTGCTGGCCTGTGGAACAAAGGACTAGTAGCACATTAACAGTATATTAATGGAACTAGTCAAAGCTTACGGCAGTTTAGCAGTATATCACAGACACCAAAATTTTTGCCTCTATCAAAAATAAAAGTAACAGTTCTACTCAAAATGATTAAACCAGAGTAATTGCTATCAACAGTAGCATCAAAAATATTGTCACTAAGCCTCGCAGGGCTCAACCAAACCAAAATAACAAACTTAAAATTAACCCCAAACATAGAACAGGGGAACCAAGGGACAAGCCCAGCCAAAATAACCCGAACCATAGGCAAAAACATTAATTCTTCCCTCCCAGCTATTTAGATAGCAAGGTTCTCGACCACTCCTCCTGGAGGAACAGGAACAGATCCTTGTTATCCTCGTCCGCTTTCGATTTACCATCCGCCAGCTTTTCCTGCACATTATAGAGGGTCATCGCCGAGGCATGCATAACCTTCAGTGCAAATTTTTTGGTCCTCATGTAGTGGTTCATTAGGTCCTGCATACCCTTTTTGATCTCTGCAATTTCCTTGTCAATAATCACAAACTTTCTTTTAAGGGTGCCTGTGAAATTGCATTTTTCCTCCATGCCAGAGGAGAGAGGTTTATCCTAGGAATCACGGTGGGGGCTTTGGGGTGGGGTGGGGTTCTTGATGGTTACCATAGCTCTCTGGGGGTTGGTCAGGGGAGTATTACCAGTCGGGCTCATATAGCCTTCTGAGGAAACATTTCTAGAGTTTGTGGAGTGGGAGGCATTTTTTTTCAGAGAGCTCCTTGGAAGCCGTCTCCAACATCTTGATTTTGCATTGTTCCTTGGAAATTCTATTATACCTCCTACGGCCATAACCGCTTAGGTCCACCTCCAAATTGACTTGGGTTTCCATAATTTTCTATTTTTTGGGCTTGTAATCGGTCTCAGGTGTGCTGTCAACCCCTTTCCGTTCAATGTAATCCAAGGAGTCTGAAACATAAGAATCCTCCTGGCCATCCTTCTTATAGGTGGGGATCTTAATACTTTTTTTACGGGTTTTTTTCTTAGACTTCACCGGCCCTTGAGTGATACGGATGGACCGGGAGGAGGAGTTGGAGGTCTTATCATCTTTTTCAACGGGTGTCTCCTGGGGCATCATCTGAATAATCAGAGGGGGTTGGGGTGTCGGGCATATGGCTTTGTGAAATTGGAAAAGACAGAGGAGGAGGCCTTGGTGGAGGATAGCTCTGTCAGGGTTGCTTTTGATATCAAGGATATTGCTTTCAATAGAGTGCAAAAGATAAAACGGTATGGAAATTAAATCTTTGTTCCTAATATGATTCAAGAAAGGTAAGTGGTAGTTGTAAAACACCGTGAACTTACCTTCAAGCGTGAAATACTTCATGATAATGAGACAAATTTTTGGCCAGAAGTCTGGTAGCTCTTCTCTGTTGAAACCCCCCTATTTCCTGACCGGCAGCTCCCCTTCTTTGAAAAATTGTTTTTGATGTTGTTTTTAAATAGCCACATTTGAATTAAATTGAACATTCGGCTAGTTGTTTAGAAAAGTGAAAATTGAATAAAAACTATATTTCGTTCACACACACATAAACAAGCATCATAACGGCATATAGATACCATATTTAAAATCTAAAATATAGATAAAACCAAACATGTATAAAACTAATTCAAACAAGTGGGGAGCATAAATAGAATCATCCCACAAAGAATTTTCAAAAAAAATATGAAGCAATTTACTTGAAAATCAAGAGACGTATCAAGATTCCTACCTCAAATTAAAGAAAATTGCCAAAATTGAAAAGATCTACATGCACACAATGGACACAAGCAAGATTCTTGACAAGTAATAGGAATCCAAGTACAATCACAAGAAGATAGTGCCCACAAAAATCTTTTAAAAAAATCTTCAATGCGAATAAAAAACAATTTTCTCCCAAAAGGGTTCGAAGATCAAAAGAGGAATTACAATGCTAAGTCTGGAGAATGAAATCCAAATCACAATTTAAAGCACTTTTTTTTCCCAAAAGGTAAATGGTTAAAATAAAAACCACTTAAATCCACATAAACCCAAAATTCCAATAAACCTCCAAAAAATTCAAAAGATTAAATATTATAATTCCAATTAAATGGAATAGATATACAACATATTTTACAGTAAATAATAACTTAAAATTTAAATTATTAAAGTATCAATTAGCTTAAATAACTCAACCGTGAGCACAACAAATAATCATTAATGCACATACATTTCGCT
Organism: Thuja plicata; assembly: GCA_018584345.1. NCBI lineage: Eukaryota > Viridiplantae > Streptophyta > Pinopsida > Cupressales > Cupressaceae > Thuja > Thuja plicata. The sequence goes on from MU227431.1 coordinate 1,656,047, forward strand.
GCTCTTCCATAATTAAGCAGGATAATTAGACTTTACCTATGCAATAATCAAAGGTGTAATCATATGCAAAATAAGGATATGTCATCCAAACCAAGAATGATAATAGGCTAGGATGCATGTACGACCAATATGGAAAATTGAGCCTATACATACTTCAGAGGTTGTTGCCCAATGTAGTCCTTGCTTACTATTCATTTTAGAGAATTAGAGCAAATTTTGAAGTAATTTTAAACTAAAGAACTAATGAGTTTCCAACCTAAGTTTTATCATCATGTAGGTTTAGCTCATCAAATGCTTATAATCATAGATCATTTGTATCGAATGGAAAACAAGAACCCATAAGAATTTATTATTAGGCATTATTTTAACTCTCATGAGCTATTAGATCTGTTTTTCAATGGTGTATAGGGTATTAAGTACAACACATCCTCATGGTTCTTTCTATTTATGATCTATCCGATGACAAAGTGAACACTTTTAAAACACCATGTCATGATTAGGGTATCTTGTTATTGTGTGGACCATGTAGATAGTTTCCAATTCAATTGAAGGATCAATAATGCATATTGTTGTTTGAAGGGCTTATTGTATTGTTGTAATTATATAGTAAACTAACATAGATGAAAGATAACATAATCAATCCAAATAAAAGAACTTTACAAAATGCAAAGAGTGTTTGTGAGACAATCATATTTCTATTTACTAAAAGCATTCCTTACATTTTATTTTTATTCCTTCTCCACCTCCTCCTCTATAAAGTATCATATATACCTCCTCCTCTAACTTTATATATCATATATATGTTGATTTTATGACAATAATTCAATTAAATATCATGCTATCATTAAAATAATCCTTGATAGATATCTCGATAACATAGAACTAGTGATCTACATTGCACCCTATGAATAAAATTTTATGAAGCCAATGTCAAAATCTATAATCTATAATACTCAATTAAAAAAGAAAAAAACAAAAGCAAAAGAAGTTTTAAAAAAATGAAAATAAAACCTTACTCCAATATAAGTTTATAACATAATACACACTAATATAGTGCAAGTCCATTTCTCAAATCACTTCATTTAGTATAACCAAAAGTATTCGTACAGGCATTCTCCATGTGTTTAAAATCATAGAAATATAATTCACATTTCTCACAACAATTTCTCAATTGTGAAAGTTAATTTAACTGTAGTTTTACAATCAACACATACGTAAAAGGTTCTTCACAAATAACCAACTTCCTTTTATCATAGTATAGAATTAATTATTTTTCCACATTTCTAGATCACTAAATAAATGTCCCAAATTTGAAAAATACCCTTCTGCCTTCATCTCCCAAGCGAAGTTCTCCAACTTTGCAAAATTCTTTTGTACTTTAACTGTTAAATGCATCCAACAGTCATAGAGCTCTCATCAGGCACAGGCTATGAGCATGCTGATAAAGGTTGCAGAGGATGGCTTCACAACTGCCAACTGCGTTTGTTTGCTTGAATGCATGTTTCTGAAGCCTTTTAAACAAGTGCATTTTGTGCATCCCCTGTGGCATTCCATAAAACAACATTTCTGTGTGGCATTCCGTTGAAGCTCACGAGCCTTGTCTATGCTTCCACATTTTAACAGCAAAACATTTCCAGCTACATCTTACAAAAATCGCCTATCCTTCATGTTTTTTTATCGATATGTAAACTTTGTTCCAACGCTCCCATTTTGGAACAGGCTGAGATTACAGTGGCAAATGTAAACTGATGGGGTTGGAAGCTGTTTGTTGCATACAGTGAAACTGTTTGAAGCTGTTTAGTGTACAGGAACGCTATTTGAAATTGAATTGTCTTTTCCTCACGGGCGGGAACTCTTGACCGCTAACTGTTACAGCGAGTGTTTGCTAAAACGGTCATCGGTAGGAAAACAGAATGAGTGGAGAGGGCCCACACCAGCCACCTATGCGGTCAGTGCTTAGTGTGTGCTGATTAAGCCCAGCCGTCTATAACTCATCTAATGAACATAATTTATTCTATCTATAACAAGATGTCAAACCTCCTAAATGCAATTATACCACATTCTATTATATTATTCTTCTTGTTAAATATGCGAGTTTCTAGAAATTCTATGAATACTATGTTAATTGTATATGGCATATATGAGGGTCTAAAAATAATACTATTATAGAACTGTTTAAACGGATAAATATTTACAATAGTTAGATTTATCATGGATGGTATAAATGGTAAATAGTTAGATTTATCAGTGAGCCCCTACTAAAGTTGAGTACCTTGAAAGGAGTGTTCTTGGGTGAATAAGATAACTAGTACTTGGGTTAGTTTGTAAATACAAGTAAATTGTAGTTTATTAATAGAAAGTGGTGCTATACAATCTCTTTCTTTGATAACAATTATCAAAATATATACTTAAGAACATAAATCATAATTAGGCTCGTATATTTGATTTTAAGAATAATTTGACTACACCAAATAAGAAGTATACAAGTATGCAAGATCTCTAGATGAAACATAAGATTATTATTGGAACTCTATGCAACCACATCAAGAATACTAATTCATATGATGAGTAGTGGTCTAAAAATTCCTTTTAAGGATAAAGAGAGTAATGTACATCATTTTTTTTTTTATGAATATGCCCTTTAGCATTAATTAAAAATTTTAAAGTACATATTCACAAAAAAAGGGGTCAGGGGAAAGAGTCAGCCCATGAGAGTCACATGACCTAGGGCCAGAAACATACAAAACAACTATTCATTAAAAAAAACCTCATGCAGCCAAAGCAGTGGCTGTAGAGGGAGGATCATGATTATCAGGACTACCCCACCCAGCGGTGAGGTTAGGGTTAGGGTCAGAAAGTGACCACCCATCATTATCTTCTTTATCTTGCGCAATTTCTCCATCCTCCGCTCTGGTAGGCGAAATGGTCAATGCCAGGCGAGGAAACTTGTCAGAACCAGCAATAGGAAAACCACCGGGAGCCAAATGAGGAAAATAGTGGATAAGAATTGTAATGCTCTAAAAATGTATATTTAAGAGGATGAATCTTGATGATATAGATGCTTTGTTGTTTTATAGAAAATGAACTCTAGTGATCAATAGATGAAACTTAATATTATGATTTATCCTCAACATCAAGAATAAATTCATAGAAGTGGGGTGCATGGTCTATAGATTCTTGTTCAATGATTAAGATAGTTAAGAATTATTTTAGAAAAAGTGATTCTATAAGGTCTATAAAACTATATATGATGTGTTCTTACATCATATTCATAATGATCATGTAAATTTCTAGTCTTAGATCCTAGATGATATATTAAGATTCTTGCAATATCCAAGGGTTAGAACTACCTAATACATAGTTCAGTTCTAACAAGTGATATAATTAGATCAATACCTTAGTATCTATATTTGACAGTGTCTTGTTCTTACTATCAAACCTAATCACTAAATAAGATTAAGATCTCATGATTCCCTTGAAAAAGTAGCATTGTATGTAATAAGAAAGAAATTTATAACAAAATTGATAATGTGTTCTAATGAAGTTGAGTTGTTTATTGTCACAAAAAATATAATCAAGCTAGTATCTATAAAAAAAATATTGAATGGGATTAAGAACTATAGTCAAGTCCATAAAGTTTCATGTGTTGTTGAATAATACTATCAAATTATATTAGCAAGCCTCAATGTATCTATTTTATTTCTTCTCCAATGCATAGCATGGTTCTACATACCATTCAATATCGTTAAGCATTAGATCTCTATTTTTTAAGAATAATTTCTTAATGTAAACTATTTATAAATGTCAATAGAGGATCTCCTTGTAATACATCCAATATTGTAGTATTTTTTTGTCATTGTAGGCAGCAATAGCCTTAAGATAACTTGACATCTTTATAATAGTTGCAATATCCAAAGAAATTTTTTTCATGCTTAATTTTGCCAAAAAAATTCTCTTAGAACTATTTCACTTTTATCACCATGGAATCTAAGTCCTATTTGAATTCTTGAAGTCAGTAGATAATAGTAGAATAATTCCTCATCAATAGATCCATTACTTGAATATCATGGTGTTCATTGACTTGGTTTAACTGAAAGCTGGCATGTGCGCCTCAGTGTAAAACTTATACATAACCCTTATTTATCCCTAGATATAAGAAAAAAAAATAGCTAGATATAATATGTTGTTTCTCCTTTATTGAGAGCATAAACTATGTAATTTACATGGATATAGGTGCAGAACGATTATTATGTTGAGCTAGTTAGAGAATTTCACATGTACACTCCAAAACAACCCAGGTCTCCATTTTTCTATGTAGAATTTAGCATAAGTTAATTTTATACTCAAGAGATATTTTGTTCTTGCATCAATCATCTCAAAATCTGTTTTCAATATATAGATCCAAAGTTAGATTATTTAAATTACAAAATGAATGAGATTTTCTTATCCCTTGCTAAGATTAGCTCGTTAAATTTAGAACTAAACAACCAAGTCACATTTGATTTATAAGTTTCTTTCCATCCTGAAAGTACCCAAAAAGTATTTAATATACAAAATCTAGATCCAAGAGCTTAAGCACATTAGTTTTGGTTATAATCTTGCATCTATAGGTGAGTCAAGATGACCATAAACTAGCCTCTAGGGTATCTATATCTGATAGTTCTTTGGAGTTATCCACAAGCATCAATGCCCCTCTCAAAATTAAAGGTAATATGATGCATATCTTTGAAAGGATGATTTAGTGTACCATGATAAAACTAGATTTCACTTAGACAACGTTTAATTCTTTATAAGGTTCATAAATCTACTAGACTCCTTAATAAATTTAACTAATGAATCATAGAATTGAAAACTTGAAATACCATTAAAAACGGGTACTATTTATAAGAAATACAACCTTCATAACTTTTAAAAATAAATAATAAATAAGGTTCAATGGATAGCAATATCACAACGAGGTTGAACTTTAGACAAACTGATACCATTCATCCATACAGTAAAAAAACTCCTTAAAACAGATTCAAAACTAAAACATTCTCATACAGACCATAAATCTCAAATTCCAAAGGTGGTGAAAATATAAGCACCTTAGTGTTACTTTCAGCCTTCTCAGAAGGAAAGGAAAACTGGATAGCGATATGATCCCCATAGTTCGGCGCGATTTTCCTCTGTTTAGAAAGAACGTTATAATCGTGTGCCGAATAAAAGAAGCGAAAATAATAACTTTCCAAATGTTATTCAGCTATCTTATAGAACAAACTGTTCAGCGAATAATGCTTGGAATGTATGTATCCGTACAATCAACCGATAAGAAAAACTGCATATGTGCAAACAAATTTGAAGAGAGTATATCGTTATCAGCGGACTGCACACATTTGCTTTGAGTGGTATGGAAATAGTGCTTCACCAAAAATTCTCTTCCATTCAAACCAAGCCGAACCAGACATGTAAAACATGGTCGGTTAGAATAATAGGGAATCGGCTGTGAAAGGTCGCTGTGTACTATGTAGTCTGTACTCTGCTGTGTACTATGATATAATTATTTTTATATCATAGATCGTTTACAAATCTTATATTCATTCCAGCATTATAAAAGAAATTATTTAGCCATCAAATTAAGACAAATATGAGCAAAGTCATAAAAGAAACAACGAATGGAAGACCAAGTGTCACAACTTATAAATCCACCTTTTGCTATGAGACAAATACAACTAATGGAAGACCAAGAGTCACAACTTAGAATTCCACAAAGATGTCCCTCTTGGAATTTGAATCATGGTCTCGACAATGAGAACTCATTGCTTCAACCAACTAAGCTAAACCGCTTGGACTGATCTAAATAATTTTCAAAATATTGATTTCTTAAAACAGTAGCTAAATAAAATAACTTAATCTATTTCCGAACAAAACAAACTAGAATAAAAGAACCTTTAATATCATAATTTTGGGTAAACACCTTAAGAATAATCCTTAAAGACAATTTAGATTTATTTAGTTTAATGAATTCAATCTAATTAGTTTATAAAAATTTATCTTAGATAAAATGTTTTAAAATAATGAGCATTAAAACATCAATTATCGAAGTTATGATATCTAAGAATAACTTTCATAATAGTATCTTTTCAAATTTCAATACCTTAGAAATGGTATTGGTTCTATCTAAATTTTAGTGGAAGCTTCTTTTTGTTTGACTAGTGGCATATATTCTCAAATCGCTTGTTTGAATTTGTCTAGGTTAGTGTTAGGTGCATCATTCACATATATGTTTCCCTTGGACGAATTAGGTGGTCTCTATATTATGTTAGTAGTATTTGTTTATTTTCATGGATTTGAATTATCATTTTAATGTTTTCTAAGCTAGGTATCAATAATCATCTTATTATTTTCGTGTGTATAAATTAAAAATAAAATGTTGCAATTGTAAAGATTAATACAAAACTGTTGCAATTGGATTAGTGATAAGGGTGGTAATACATGCTACACAAATTTGACTTGGTAAATTAAAATGATTAATTGACATTCCACTAAGAAATAGACATGGTGCTAAATAATATTCATGAGAGTTTCCTATCCAATCAAAGGTTGCATGATCCATAATTTAATAGACTCTAAGTGCTTTAGGATTTTGGTAATAATTTTATCACTTTAAATGCTAAAAATTATCATGTGGAGGCTTACATCTACCAAAATAATATTGATACATTATATTCAAGAATTTTATGACTTATGTTAAATTAAAAATAGAGGTCAACTATACTAGCCATAGTTTAGTAAAGGTGGTGTTGGCTTTGGTGAACTTATGCTTAACGCTTCGATTTTAGTCATTTTAAGTTTGGAAAAATAAAAAGTACTACACCAATGAATCATGCTTTTTCTATTTTAAATCTTGATGAAAACAATGCGTAACCCTACATTTTTAAAATAATTCATGATATGAGGTACAATAAACATACAAAATACTCTAGAAGAGAGATTAAGTCTAGAGAGGCCAATAATTGAATTGAAAAAGATATATGTGGGCTCCAATAAATTTCTATAAGAGCTCTTGATTATTTATTGGTCTGTTATTTAAAGCTAACCATAATCATTTTATCCAAATTATAATTTTTAATCATTGCATATCTCTTTTCTAAATTAAAGTTTGCCTATAATAACCGCAAGTACCAGTATTTATAAATTTACAATTTTTTTGAGGAATCTTCATTTATAATGATATTCATGACAATGCAACATAAAATATTGTTATACACAATTTTAATGAAGTTAACAAGTTCTTATTTTTTCCATCAAACACTTTGACATTTCATGTATTTGTAACCTTTCCAAATATGGTTCAAGTATGTTCCACACACACATGCACAAGAATTTGATCAAAAGAATGTACACACAAAGGAAAAGATATAAGAGAATGAAATAAATGTTTGTTTGTTGTCTACAGGAATACTTTTTTAGCTTATAACTAATTATATAAAATGTTAACAATATTTAATAAATTTCTTCATTCAACTTTATACTAAAATATTTTCTATAATTTATTTAAGATCACCGAGGAAACATAATATTTACAATTAAGGTTTACTTATACTCTGGATTTTCACATGGAATGTTTTATGATATGTAAGTAAGGTAGGTGTGTTATGTATATAATTGAATTTGTAATAGGTTTTCTAGGAAGAATAAATAGAAGACCTATTGCTGAGGGGAAATTGAATAGCCAATTATTTTGACATTATGAGTAAGTTCTACTATAAATTAGGTAGTATTCAATTTCATTTATAGTCCTCTACCATTACAATTGGTATGTTCCCTTGATTATGTTTTTTAGAATAATTACATATAAATGTTCATTGTGTCATTTACGTTGATTTATTTTTTCTTTAACAAATATTTCTTGTTTCTCAATTTTGCAGAGACAAGGCTTTGCCTGATTTCATCTATGTTGTCTTTTATTGTCTCTCTCATTGCATACACAACACTATAAAAATATATAAAACTAAACAATCCAACACAGACCATATAGCTAAATATTTAGTTTAAAAATTAGGATATCCTATAGGTTGTTCCATCTTAAATTCAGCCATAACGTGATGGTCACATGTGTAAATCAACATAGACTATGGTTTTTCACCTCTTCAAAGACTATAACTTTTCATCTTAGTCTACTCTATATAATTCTACAAATTTATGTTATTGGACTAGTAACCTTCAAATGAAGCATAGGGAAAAATGATTTTTTTTTTTTATATAAGGGATTTCCTAAGTCAAACTCCATGTAGGTGTTAACCTCTAGTACAATAATGATGATGAAAATAAGAGATTACCCATGTAGGAAGAGGTTAAATTAGAATGAAATATTGAATTGAAGAAATGAATTGAAATGATATTACCTTAGAACTAATAATGATAGTGATGCAATTTACTTTAAATAATTTTTCCAACTATTGATGCAGATAACATGAATAAATAATAACATAATTACTAATGAGATCAAACTTGAAGACAAATTTTTGGAGCTTGATTCTCCTTGTACTGAAATGTGGTTTGGAAGGAATTAAGAATGTCGGATTAAATTAATAGTTATTCACGTAGCTTGATTTTACTTAGGAATCATTATCATTTTCAACATGCGTAGGTATTTACACTCAAGTAGTTGTAAATAGTTGTTAATATTTATTTCCTACTTGCATTATAATTTATGTTGGGTGCTTGAGTTCTATCTACTCCCTACCTACCTTTTCTCTTTCCTATATAAGAAGAGCTCATTGTAAATTTTATTAATGTCAATGCATTCATCTATTAGTGAAATATTATTTCTCTCCAGTGTGAAGGTTTTTAGATATTTGTAGGTGTTGGGAGGTTGATCACTTCTACATGGTATTAAAGCTAAGATTTAGTGACTCCTTTCACACCATTAGAGAACTTTTAACTGGATTTCTATTTGAAATTAGTTCCAAGAATGTCTTTTTTTCACTTGAGGCATTTTCTCCAAAAATAATTACAAATCCTATATTTATTGCCTATGGTTTTGATAAGGGTTTTAGTTTGAGTGGTGTTTCATTTCTCAACTTATTCCTTATTTGATCAGTTTGTTTTGACACAATTTTTTCTTTGTAGATATCTTGTCCTTTGGCACAAGATATTTTTCTACTTGTAGGAAATATTTTGATTGTTTTAGTGGTTCTAAAATGGTTATAGACATCAAAGTCTTTTTTTTTCTCTTTTTTTTACAAACTCATTGAAAGCTCACATTTTTTGCCAGCGGTTATATTGGATCAAAGACCGTTTGGTCTACTCTACAACATGGGTTCTCCATTTATTTCATTGTGGATCTATGAAAAAAATACCTTCCCTCTAGAAGTGGGTATAAATCCTTAGTATTTGCCTATTTTTGCAAGGAGTATCAATATTTTTAGGTATCAATATACCAATTTTTTGCATTTCATTTGTTGTAATCAAACATAGGTTTTGAAATATTTGGTAGGAGTTCTATCATAATAGTTTTGTGCATTTTAAAGTGAAATTTTTATGTGGGAGGTTTTATTTGGTTGAGGTTTCAAATTTTTAGTTGGAAGTTCATTTAGTTGGACTCCAAATTGTTGGCTTTCAGTTTGTCTTCTAAAGTTTTTTTGCACATTGTTTATATGACAAAATATTTTTCTCTTTATATGTGTTAGTGTTCATCTTTCATTATGTGTGAAAATACTCAAGTGGACTGTGAAATGTTGTTACAGTGTGTGGAAGTGTTGTGATGACATTGGTCTATGATTAGGGTAACTTGTTAACTTTTTATAAGTTATATCATTTATTATCACTTGCAAGGGGCCCATATTTTGTTCTAATCAAGATTTTTTCATATTTGGAAGCTATATCATTATTTGTTGGCTTTATCTATAAATTATTTAGAATTTTCATAATGAATTTTTTTATTTATTCTCGAGAGGGAGAACTATAGATAGGGGAGAGAATTTATTAACACTCATTTGAGTGACCCTTTACAGATATTACCTTATTTTTACAATAAAATTCTTAGTCCTCACACAATTGGGAGCATACTGTTTGGAAAGGTTATAAGGATAAGGTCTTTAGAGTCACTTTTTAAAATATAAATGATGATATTTTGTAGTCACTTATTCACTTTGAGTGTCCTCATAATCTTTAGACTCGCATTTGAGAAATATGTGAAGATCATTATAGTTTGCCATATCTCGATTATCCTCTTCTTGGTTCTGATATGCCTCTTTATTTTTTAGATAATATAACCTATTCTATGATCCTTTGGAGGTTTTTGAGGCTTCAAATGAAGTTGTAGATGATTTTGAGCTTTTTGATTCTTCACAAAAGGTAGTTGATCCACCTTTACTAGAGACTTATTTCATTCTTGATTGGTAGGTTTACCATTGTCTTCTTGTTTGGGATTCATATTTGATAGACGTTTGTTCATTTTTTTGAATCTCATCTTGTATAATTGGGAGACACGTTTGAAGGGATTTCTATATTATCTAATGATAGTTCAGATACATTAATTGTTAATTCATTTATGTCTTTGAATCCTATTCCAAATTTGTTTCCATTAGTTCCTTATTTTTCATATTCTATTATGATTTTGCATGTTCCTATTTTCTTTTTAGAAACTTCATCGTCCAAGGTCTTGTCGGCATATGATAAGCTTTCATAGACATCATCATCCTATATTTGGATTAGAGATCCTCATTCTAATGAAAATGGGGAAGCGTTCTTATATTTGTACTTGGTATATCTTCTTTTCAACGAGAGAAACATTATTTGTAGATATTGGACCATGCTTTATTTTCAAGTACTCACAATTTTTGTAGGACATTGTTCATAATAAGGGGTCAATGTTATCTCCTTTATTTATTTCTATTGGGGGGTATTTTTATATATAGATGATTTATGTAGTCCTCAGGGGGTGTGATTGAGTCCTCCATCTGTGCATCTTAATTTTTTCTATTTTAGAGAGGAGTTTTACCCCATGTCATTTTCTCCTTTTTCTTTTCTTTGTGATATATTTCTATTTGCATTGTGTATGGGTTCCTAAAGTTCCATTTTTGTCAGGACCCACATTACATCTTTCTTTCATATTTCATAATAATCTTCCATAGGTTATTCTTATAGAGGGTGTTGGAGTAAACTATTATTTACTCATGTAGCTTATGTTAACTTAGGTACCATTATCATTTTCTTATTGTGTAGGTATTTTCACTGAGGTAGTTGTAAATAGTTTTCAATAATTATTTCCTACCTAAATTATTATTTTTTCTAGGTGGTCAATATCTAACTATTCCCTACCTATACTTGCATCTTATTCAAACAGGTGCTCTCATCATGTAATTTTATATCTCATGCTCTTGCCTATATAAGCATAGATCATAATAAATTTTACTCATCTCAATACATTTATCCATTAGTGAAATATTATTTCTCTCCATTGTGAATGTTTATAGTTGTTTGCAGGTCTTGGGAGGTTGATCATTCCTACAAAGAAATCTTGTGAATTTATTGTTCTAGGATGAAAAGAAATCATAAAATATTTGTTATATAGGGTTCTCAAGGTTTTATCACTTTTAGGAAAACTTCCAATGATCATATACAAAAAGAAGATCAAGTTGGAAAAGTGGAAGGTCGACACTAATAATGGCTCAAATTTTATTTAATTTTGGTCCTTCACTTATATGGAATATAGTCCTCAAATACGTCCAAGCTTCCCAAAATGGTTAAAGGAGTCCAAAAGGGACCATGGTAGAAAAAACATGATATGTCACCTTAGTTTGAACATAAGCTAGCAAAAATAAGGCCTCTGAAAGAGGATCCATGATTTTTAGGGCTTGCAATGTGTACTGAAGTCCTAATTTATGTATTTGATAATAGTATGGTAGGATGGGGCCCAGATAAGCTATAAATGGCATAGGATAAAGAACACTAAGGGAAGGGACCAAAAAGGAGAATCAGATTATAAATGAGTTATAATTTATGAAACTACAATAAGATATATGTGTAGAGGAATGAACACATACTAATTTTGCATAAGAACATATCGTTGTCACTATATAAATATGTTAAAACAAATTTTTAAGCCAGTCCAAGTTTATATCATTAAATTTTAATAATATAATTTACTTAGGAATTATTTAATCTTTCCATCTCCATGAAAGTAATACAAGTATAATTAAATTATAAAATATAGACCTAAGAACTTAAGTAAAATAGAGTTAATTAGAAGATCACATCCATACGTAAATTCTACTAGACAATAACATATTCTATAGGATATCTACATATTTGTTGATTGTTTTTGGGGAAACTCAATATTTTTGTGTTTCTGAAATTAATATTAAGATTACGAATATCCCTTAATTCATGATTTCAATATGGCATATAAAACTAAGATTTGACTTGGATTCCATTTTACTTTTATAAGATTGTCACATCTAATAGACCCCATGGTAGCTTTAAATAATGAAGCATAGGACACATGCCTTGAATAAATTAGAATGCATGATAAGGGTCACATCTCTTGAGTTCACAAAGTGTGAAGCCATTAGGAATCTATTTCTAATAGCTTAGGCAAACTAGAGTGCTTAAGATATTCCCATTGGATCTATATAGACAAATACTAATAAGTATCTCACAGTAACTAGGAAGGAAAACATAACCAAAATTAACTTTGAAGGTTTTAAAATCTATTATTGGGTCCAACTAAAATGATACACCACAAGTTTTCTAGATAGGTACATCCAAAACTTATAATTACCTTAGAATTATAATATTGCATTGACACCATTTAGGAGTGTTTATAGGGATTATGGATAAATACTTGAAGATTGATCTATCCTATACCTATAAATTTTTCTTATCATATTTGGAAATTTACACTTCATACTATACTCAATGTATCTTGACTTCTTCTATGATTCCTAATATTTTTTGATATGTTGTATTTATTAGTGGTCTTATAAGGAATGCCTATATTTTGCATGTGGGCATGTTGCTCCAAGGTAAACATATAAAAATGTGTATGAATGTTTGAAATCAGCAATCTTTAGACATGTGTACATTGCTAGAAGGTTTGTGCATAACCACATTCATTTTAGTGGACTAATTGAAGTGTTTAAAGCAAATGATGATTGAATAATCTGCTAAAAAAAAAAATACATTGAATCAATTTAAATTCAAGTCTCTAACATTGAACCACAAAAAAAAACTTAGTTGACCCAATGGAAGTGTTATTTTTTCGTAAATTAGTTAAATTTGTTTTGTGTCTTTATCTTAAGATTAAAAAGTGTGTATAGATGAGCCGATTGGTATGTAATTATGGTGAATTAAAAAAAATGCACAATCATAGAGGTGAGATAACAATAAGTGTGTGGGAATTTGATTCATTAAACTACCCCAAATATGATTAATATATGGAAACTGGATAGTATGATCCCTATCCTTTCACCAGTTTTAATTTCAAAGTGCTACATGATTCTTGTCCTTTAGTCAGTTTTAATCTTCGAGTTATACATATAAAATTATAATCATGCCCAGAATAAGAGAATCAAAACAAATCTTATTGAGCTTATTATAGAAAGGAAAACAAAATTCGCTTGTCAAATTTTATGTAGGGATCTTACTTTGAAAAAAAATTGTAGGAATAAATCTTTTGTCATACATATCATTACAATCAGATGAGAAGTAAAATTAATGAACTACAACTGATTGTATGTTTGAAGTCATTTTGTTGATAGTCAACCAAGTTATAGATATGATGATAGTCATTAATCAGTTAATGTATTGTTATTGATGTCAACTTATTTCAGTATCATTATGGTAACAAACATCTATTATGGATTAAAGATCTTGAAAAAAAAAGTTTATGTGATCAGTAAATGAAGAGTTTTGTATACACCGAGCAACAATGAACACCGAGTAAAATACAGTGTATATCGAGCACAATGACAACCGAGCTAGGGATCACTAACACATCATGGTATTGACTGCGCAATTTAATCAAACAAAGGTCAACTAATATGATGAGCTGGTAAATTGATGATTCTGAGTTGAATGATAAGGTTTTTTATGATGATCAAATGACTATAAAAATTCAAGGAAGATCAAATGAAGAATATTGAAACATGTTTTTAACACAACTTCCAAGGAAGGTTTAAGAGGCCAAAGCAATGATGAAGATTAAGTGGAAAAATCTAAAGGATAGAAATTAAATGAGTTATGATCTCTATATAAGAGATAAGAGATTCATTATGAATAACATGATGCTATGGTGCACACATGCAAAGTTTATGCATGACTGATCAAACTGGTTAAAGACAAAAGTGAGCATTTCTGCAAACATCACTGAGTGACAAAGGAAAGACAATTAACTGAGCAGAATAGATTATGAAGAATCAGATGAACTAAAGTGAACAAATTGATCAGAGGTAATATGTAGTTAACATAGATCTGAAAATATGCAAATAGAGTTGTATTTGAATTACATCATTACTGTATTAGTTTAACCATTGTTACAGATAACTCTCTTAACTGAGTAGGACGTGAAAGTCTTTATTATGACATTCCAATGAATATTGAGTATTTTCTTTTTGACCCCATAGTGAATAATTGGTCAAGAGAGAACTGCTAGTTTAAATCCTCTAGCTAGGTCACATTTAACAATGTAGATTGTAACCTTTAATAGGGTTGGCTCTAAACTGAGATAACTTCAGAAGAGTGAAATATTTTGGGTTACCGATCCCAAGTGGATTTTCCATTAGTAGGGTTTCCACATTAAAAATATATGTGTTTTTTGGTAAACATATTGTTCTTTTATGCTTTTACTCTAGAGTACCCAAATATTTAAGAACAATTGAATACAAGAGTTGGGATATTGTAACTAAACAAAAAATTTCCCTGTGAATTTAAAGGTACAACTCCCTTAAGTAAATGATCTTCAATGAATATTGATCTTTCCTATTCTAACAAGGGTATGTTCTTGACCCAAGAACAGAAGAGGCAAACCAAGCTAAACATAGATAGGAAATAGCTCGGGCAGGATAAATTCGATTCTAACTTTAGCCAATTTCAAGACTTCATCAATCATATGACTCCTTAAAACTGGTAATGCAATAACTGATAATAAAAATGCAAATGCAAGACTTAAAGATTTAATGATAAAATGATAATGAATCAAACCATTTCACAGGGACATCTCCCAAACTTAGAACAACACAAGATTTCCCCTTAATTGACTATATCAAATCATAATACAAAATTTTGGTTCAACCACAAACTATAAATCTAATTCCAAAGAAATATTCAAATTCAATAGATAGATAAATGCAATGCAATGGAGTAGTTAAAGAGATGGCATTCATACATACAAATTTGACTCAGCAAGATGTTATCTTTCAGACCAAAATTTATCCGACCTTTTTATTGATTTTGGAAAAGATACATATAGAGTTCCAGAGTTGGACAGTTACAAAAAGAGGAAACCAAAATGGTTCAACTTCCTCAACCAGAAATGGTAAACAACAGTTTTTCCGTTACAATATTATCAAGATTTGGTGCAAGAGGGAATCTATCCGAACTTAAGTTTTCTTCCCCTTGTCTAACTTAGCCCTATGGGCGGTGACAACTATAATTACTTGAATGAGCTCTTCATTTCTATTAACATGGACATTGGTATATCGGATGAGTCATCTGGAATGTTCTTTGGATAGACTCTTGATTGCATCCACCCGAGCCTTTAGCTCTTTAGTGGCTTTTAAAATACACCCGCTTAGCTATTGGAGCTCTGGTATTTTATCTAAGTGAGAAGAAGGCCACTCTGCTAACTTATGCACATATTCAGAGAATGATTTCTGCATAAGAGCTACTCAAAGTATCTCTTTCCCCTGACCGCTTATTTGTGATTATGTGTGAATCCCATAAAGAAATTTAAAATCTTGGCTCTGTTCCTCCTTGATCTTGACATCCATCTGTTGCAACCCTACCTCAACTTGGATAATCATCTCGATTTTAAATTCTAGACTCTGAAGCCATTCGATCAAAGGCCCATCTCCTTTCTATAAAATTTTGGCCTTTAGAGCTTCCTTAGTCTTCATTTTTATTGCCACATGCAGTGTCACTATGCAT
Organism: Thuja plicata; assembly: GCA_018584345.1. Lineage (NCBI taxonomy): Eukaryota > Viridiplantae > Streptophyta > Pinopsida > Cupressales > Cupressaceae > Thuja > Thuja plicata. The sequence continues at coordinate 1,672,181 of MU227431.1, forward strand.
TCCTGACATTTCACCCTCTCTGATGTGAGAGTCTGAAAATTCTTGCCAATAATATCTCTCTCTATTTCCATCCTTAAGAGAGCATTACCCAATTTCTCAACGACCACTAATCCTTTAGACTCAAGCCCCTCGATCCATCGCTTACCAATTTTCCCAAAGTGTATGTCTTCTTGTAACCTGGCTATGATGGCTTGGGTCTCCGCAGTGCTAGGATCAAAATTGGTCTGCGTACTAGGAACACTTTCTATCATAGTGATGAGTTGTCTAATGAAACTAGTCAACTTAGTCACTTCTGGCTTGAGTTGAACTTTAGTAGTTTTGAGCTCCTCAAGTTCTTCCTCCATTACCACATTGGTGGACTTCCACCAGTCTACCTTGGTGTCATGCCGAGAAAGCCCCATATCAAACGACTGCAACTAAAAATCAGAGGCATTCATATCCTCAATTCTACCCTCCTTAGTAGGCTTGGTGACCTCCATAGTGAAATTCCCTGTTTTAGGATCCCGACCCAGTGTAGAAATTGTCTTCAACTTCTTTGTTTTATCCACTATGGTCCTGGGTTGCAGTGCCCGTGAGAGAGTGTCTTTGCTAGAAGATCCATCCTCTACTCTCTTCCTTTTCCGCTCTAAAGTATGTTCTATCCGGGATTCCGCACTAGTAACTTTGGAAGAAAAAACCAACTCTTCTATGAACAAATTTCTTATGACCAGAGCACTATCTTTAAGCCTTGAAGCAAATGTATTCACTTATGTTGGAGAATAGGAAACCAATCTGATGACTTGAGCAACATCTTGCTGCTTCTCAACCCTCTCATCTGATTCTGTGGCTGAGGTATTGGAGTTATCCTCACCCACCTCTACTACAATAGGGGACCCTTGCCATGGACTATCTTGGGTCGAAGTGCCAACTTCTATGTCTATAGAAATAGCTTTAGCTAGTTTCTTAGGTCCCGTACCTTTAGTGGGCTCTTCTGTTGACCTGGCCAGGTCTATAGAAACTGTTTCTTTTGTTGACCCGATGTCTTGAAGTGGGCCTTCTCCACATGTCTTCTTCTATTAGCTCTCTTTATCAGGAGGCTCATCACCTCCACTAGCTGGCTAAGATGAATCCTTGGCCATAGTTAGGAGTATTACGGAAGAGGATGCTACAATGCTCGAAGTATCTTTTATCAGGGTCCTTTGTGTAGGAGGCTTCCTTTCTAATCTCCTCCTTCTGCATGTAGTCCATTCGACCCACATATCTATTCTCTTATAAATCCTGCCCATCATGGTTTCCAAGTCGTTAATGGCCTGCCCTAGCATTGGCTCGGAGCTTATAGGAAGTGGATTTATCTTCTCCAAATATGTATTATCATGCATATGCTAGCCATCATCTTCCAGTCCCTCCACAACAATGTTAACTTTGAACCTTTTGACTTGTTCAATAGTTAATCTCGCATAAAACCTCTCCCTGCTCCCCAAGTTATCTTTGCAATTATCCCAGTAGTCTTCAATATCATCAACATGACGAATTCCATGACTCATTTGCAATATATCTCAGGCATAGTTTACAGGGTCATACTGCAGCCTCAATACATCATATGTCTCCAACTGAAACCTATTTGAGAATGTCTTCAAAAAATTCTTTGCATTAGACTGAGATGCACAAATGTAGGTTCCAATGGTCATCAGAAAATCCTATCCCTTCTTATTAGAGTCAGTGCAGATCATATGCACTTGAAGTTCCTGCCTCATCACCTCCACTAGAAAAATCATATCATCAGAGTATCCGGGAAACTTCAAAGGGAAGTCATCAAATCCTGCAAGATGAAGATATGAGAAATCTACAAATTGAATGAAAAAGCACCCAAATTAGCTAATAAAAGCCATAGCTTCAGGAGAAAATCTCCTTTCTAGAAAACCTTGTATTTCTCTGCATAGTCTCATTGTAAACGCATCATTAACTCTAAGATATTCAGCATAACTGTTATGCAATTGTAGACATTGGAAAAATTCATATCTTTTAACATCATCTGAGAACTCTTCTAATATAGGAAGCCCTAGCCAAATTTGAATTAAGGCTAATATATATATAAGGACCGAAGACATGTAGAACTCATTCTGAAGTTTAGCTCTAGTTAGGGCACTGGAGAGATTTTCGCTTACCATGAGGGCCCAATCAATAAAGTGGTGCTAAGACCAAATCACTTGAACCAAGAAGAAATGGTGCTCGATGAAATTTAGAGCGTCACTCTCACCTCAGATTCTATGAAGCAGCACCAAGATGTCTACAACCTCTGGCTTCAGATTCATGTCATATAATGTTTTGGGAAACATGCCTTTGGCTCTCTTCAGCTCTTGAAACCATGCCTTCAATATTTCTTTCTTCCATACTACCTTCTTTGCTACATATTCAATGACCGCCTGACTATATGTCATTTTTGAGTATTCAACCTGCTCTGGAATGCGCAAGGAGTTCTGGACAGAATCTCGATCAATGGACAGAAGCACTGTGTCCTCAGGTAGGAGGATTTGTTTGGTATCTAGATTATACTAGGCTATGCACTCTTCAACAAGCTCGGGAGCTTGGATGGAAACTAAAAAAATAGCTTCTTGTACTAACCCACTCTCTTTTAATTTCTCAGTGATAGGGTACATCTGGTCTACCTTCAATCTATTCTATAAGTTCTATATATACAAGAACTTCAAAGAAGTGTCTGTAATCTTATGCCAATCAGATGTGATGCCATTCATCCCATCGAATCCCATAAATATTGTAGCCATACTTCAACTAATCTTGACCACAAATTAGGCATAACTCTTAAGAACACAAGAGAAAGGAATAACTGTACTCAAGAGCTTCAGATTCAGATAATCAAATAGATGGTAGATTCTGCTTGTAATGCCTCACTGATTTTATAACTTTTGAATTCTTACCGTTTGACAGCCGACTTCCCGCGCCACACGAATGAAAAGACTAAGGCATTAATCGAAAAGTCTGTTATAAAGTAAAATGACTTTATTTTAATCAATTAATTTTACTCCAATGGGCCATTAAGAAACATCCTTTCACTTTAGTAGCCATAATAGTAACTTTCATGAGGTAGCAGAAAACCACTTTTCCACTTCCCTTTTGGCGGAGAAATGCCTCAAGAGTGCTCTCTACTCAAAAATCCACTGAGGGAGAAATTTAGCTCGTTGAGATGCTAAAATGGAATGTCTTGAATTCATCCACTTTCTTTATGCCCTAGATCACTCATGAGATTGATTCTATTTTAAATTCCTTTCATAAAATAATTTGGCTGAAAATGCACTCCGTAGGTAGAAACCTGCCTGTTGGAGTAGTGGAGAGGTCATTTTCTGCTTTTCCGCCAACAGGCTTACATCTTGAATTATTCCTCATTAAATCATTCCTTTTGCTTAGAATAGATTTAATCTGAGTGCCTAAAGCTTTCTTAATCCCAAATCCCTCTTTTATGACTTCCACTAACCTTTGATACTCTAAGTTCTGTCTGTTGTAGAAAATGTGCTTTGTAGGTGATTTTCCACCAAGGAGAAGCTTAGAACCAATTTTCCGCCATGCTTCCAAATGGAATGCTTTAAGGCAAAAATCTTCAAGTGCATATAAAATCAATGTTATAATCCTTCAAAACATGACCTTTATCAGATTTGGTAACTTAACCTAACCAAAGAAACACGATTTTAGAAGATAATTCCTTCTGGCTCAAAGAAGAGAAGGCAATTTTAGGGAAATGCGATAAAGGTCTCCTATCCTAAAAGGATAGCTAGAATTAGACTCAAGACTTATGGGGAGTTTTCAAGACTACTACTACACATCAAACATCCACTTTGTCACAAAGGTATGCAGACCAAAAGTGAGGCAACTGTTGGCTCTGTCTGGGGACTTGGACATTCGAATGTCCAAGCAAGGAACTCAAATCTCTGGTTTTTCAAATCTTAACAAAAATATGACTCAAAAAAAACTAAAGAAAGACACGGAAAGGAAAATAGAAAGGAAACCTAACTAAGGAAAAAAAAAACAAGAAATAAATGTAACTATGGTACAATGTAATGCATACATAACTGTCATAGGAGGAGCGGGAGGAATGGGAGGAAAGAAAGGAGCAGGAATTTTGAATGCAGGTGGGAAATAGTCCTTGAAGATTTTAGACTCTGCAACACGAGGAGGTGATGGCGGAGCCTTGGCAGCCTAAGAAAAGGAAGACACAATAAAAATGAATGGGGGCCCATGCGAAAGATAGAGGGATAAGGGAAAAGAGGAGGTGGGGTCTAAATCCTCAAATTAGTCAGTGACCTCACATGGAGACAAGGAGGATTCAGCTTGGTATCATCCTTTGTCAACTTTATTTGGGACAAAACCTATAGGCAAGTCCTTATTTCTAGCTATAAAAGATCTATATATTAAGGAAAAGGGAAAGTATGCTATCGCTTTACTGGATGAGCTCATAGACCATAATATTGCTATTATGTCCCTCACCTTGGTGGGAATGTTTGCAGGCTCTAGGCATAATATTGATGTTGTTAGATCCTTTGCCAAGAGAAAATGGAGTTTAAAGGGCCAAGTTGAAATAAAAGCTATGGCAAAGGGTTTTTTATCCTTTGAGTTTTCGTGCCCTAAAGACTATACCAAGATCCTCTATCCTGGGGTGTGGGCAATTGGAAAATTGACACTGGCTATGCAAAAATGGACTACTAACATGGATCTCAATGAATCATTTTATATCCAAGCCCCATTCTGGCTTAGGTTACTGAAACTCCCTCTGTAGTTCTGGCTTGAAGATGTTTTTGCGAGCATAGAAAGCTGCTTCAGTGAGCTCCTTTCGATCGACCCAGTGACATTGGACGAAAGGTGCCTCACCTAAACAAGGATTTTCATAGGTGTCAAAGAAGGGAAAGATATGCCAAAATTCATAGAAATCCATTCAAAGTTATGAAAAAAATTACAGAAACTGGAATATGAAAGTGTGCCCTTTGTGTACTTTCATTGCAAGAACGCAGGGCACATGGAAAGAAAATGCCCAATTAAGGCTAAGGAGAAAGCTAAGAAATCCCAAAATCCAGAGGGAAAATCTTAGGATCTAACCACTGAGGCCACTATCTCAGAGAACCCCCATATTGTTTCACAGGTCTGGAGGAAAAAGGAACCATCATTGGATCAACCGTGTAAACATGGGGAAGGGGATGAATCAACCAATATTTGGATTGAGGCTGCAATAGAGCACGCAGAGATGGAGTCAAATTGTTTGGACTTGATGCCATTTGTGTAGGCTACCCTTGTCTCGGAGGGTAGCATCCTTAAAGTCACCAAAGACTTGTGTTTTGTAACCGAGTTTCCTTTTTCTCCCTCTTTGTTTTCCCCTTGATCCCCACAAACGTCTTGATAGATTGGTGTTTTCTTGCCAAGGCAGGAACCACTGAGGAGAGATCTCATGAATGAAACCCTAAAACCTAAGGGTTAGGAAATGGATCTAGAGGATTTTCTAAACTCGGCTACCCCGAGGAGTTTCACCAGAATGGAAGCAATGTTTGCCAAACACAAATAAATGAAGGAGAGTGAATGGACTAAGGTAAAGAACAAAAAAGAAGTAGAGATCTAGCCCCGATCTCTCCAAAAACAACTAGAAGCAAGAACAAAGCTGATCTGGGAAGAATAAAGAAAATGCCAGGGTGAAAATATCTGTTCTAGATCTGGCAAGAAGAAGCCTGCAAGAATATAGCGGATGGAACTCAACAGACCATGCAAGCTGCCAGCACTCAAAGTTATAAATGAAGCTTATCTCCTGGAACATTTGTAGTCTCAATGGGCTGCACAAGTAGGATGTAACTAGAAATATGATCAGAGATCATAGACTCGATGTTATGTTAATCCAAGAAATGAAGATCAATAAGGAAAAAATAGAAGGTATTAAATTATGCAAGTCAATGGAGAGGACTTCTATTAGCTCAGATGGTGCCTCTAGAGGGCTGCTAAATCTGTGGAGCTCATCCCTATAGAACGCTGACATTGTCTATGGAGAAGGTACCATTCTAATTCTTAAAATTACTAATCATAAAACTTGTGATGGTTGGTATATTATCAATATCTATGCTCCAAACTTAGAGGCATTATATCTATATTAGATTTATCCAAATGTATAATTATGGGGGACTTCAATACCCCTCTCAAAATTGGGGAGAAATAGGGAGGGATAAATCCTGATCATGAAAGTAGGTAGGATCTTATGGACTTTATTAATGATCTAGGTCTGCTAGATGTGGATCTTCAGGGGGCTAATTTTACATGGAGCAACAGGAGAAATGGGAGTGTCTGCATCTAAGTTCAGCTGGACAAAGCCTTGATTACTATTGATTGGTTGGACTCCCACAACAGTAAACTTTCCACTCTGGTAGGAATTGGCTCAGATCACTCCCCCATTTCCCTAGTCCTTGAACCTCTTATCAAAAAAAGGTACTTCCCCTTCAGATTTGAAATAATGTGGACCTCACATCCTAACATAAACATTAAAATTCAAGAATGGTGGAATATCGAGATCAAAGGTTCAACAATGTTCAAAGTTTCCAAAAAACTCAGAAATGTCAAGAGTAATATAAAAATTTGGAACAAGAAGGAGTTTGGAAACATCTTTTCCTATAAAGAGAAGGACATCTCTAAACTTGGCCTCATTCAAGATGAAATCTAGAGAGATGGGTATGATGAGTCTAATCTCATTCTTGAAAAACAAAAGCTCTCAGAGTACCTCAATGTGATTGGCAGGGTGAAATGCATTGGAAGAAAAGGTCCAAATCCATATAGCTGAAGGAGGGGGATCAAAATACTCATTTCTTCCACCTCTCAACCATGAGACATAGGGCTGCCAAAAGAATCACCAGCATTAGAAGTGGAGACCAAATTATGTAGGAAGATAAAGACATCTCTACGACTGCCATGGACTTCATTAAATCCCTTCTGTCTAAAGATCGTCACTTGTCTGAGAAGGACTAGGTGAATCTTGTGAACAACATTCCTTCTTTCATTTTGGAGTATAAAAATAAAGCTTTTTGTTCTATCCCAAACATGGAAGAAGTTAAAAAATCCCTGGACTCCCTTCTTGGTGACAAGGGGCCTGACGGTTTCCCCATGTTTTTCTTTCACAAGTTTTTGGAAGTTGTCAAATTTGATTTGGTTAAAGAAGTGCAAGAATTCTTTGGGTCCAAGAATATTCTTAAAGAACTTAATGCAACCTTCTTAGTGCTCATCCCAAAGGTTCTAGGGGTTGACTCCATGGATCTTTCCAGACCCATCAGCCTTTGTAACTCTTTCTATAAGATCACTTCTAAAGTCATTAATTTTAGAATTCTCAATGTGCTACCTTCCATCATTGCTCCTCAATAGTCAGGATTTTTTCCACGCTAACAAATATTAGATTCTATTATGGTAGTGCACAAGGTGATACACTCTCTTAAATTAGGGAATAGGGAAGGTTTCCTCCTAAAGCTTAACTTATCCAAAGCCTATGATAGGGTGGATTGGTCTCTTTTGCTGAAAGTGCTGACAACTTATGGGTTCAATGGTAAATTCTACCTCATCATCTCTCAACTTATCTCATCACCCTCCTTTTCAGTCTTTTTCAATGGCTCTCCCTCAGATTTCTTCAAGGCATCCAGGGGCTTGAGACAAGGGGACCCCCCATCCCTAATTCTCTTCATTATTCTAGTAGATTGCTTGGGCAGGTCAATAACAACACAAAAGATTACTGGTTAGTTGAAAGGCATCAAGCTGTATTCTAGTCAATCCATATTCTCTCATCAAAAATTTGTTGATGACAACATCCTTCATGGGGAAGCTTCGGAAAAGGAGGCCATTTTGGTTAGAATGATTCTGGATTCTTACATTAAGGCCACAGGCCAATCAATCAATTGGAACAAGAGCTCATTATTATTTATCAATACTCTAGAGGCTAGACAAAGGAGAATGGTGGAAATTATTGACTATGGTATAGGCTCCCTTCCTTCCACTTACTTGGGTCTCCCTCTACGAGCTAAACCCCTGGAAGAGTTATTGAACAAACTTATTGATAGATTCAATAGAAACTTGGCGGGGTGGAAAGGAATTACTCTCAGCCAAGAAGGAAAGATTCAACTAGTTAAGTCCACTCTCCAAAACCTCCCTACCTATTCCCTCAGCCTATTTTTCATTCTGGATTAAGTGGTGGAAGCCTTGGGGAAAATTCAAAGAAGATTTCTATGGATAGGAGAGGAAGAGAATAAATGCATCTTTGTGATTGTGTGGGAAAAAGTTTGTCTCCTCAAAAGGGAAGGATGTCTAGGAATTAGAAGGTTAAGGCCTTTTAACAAGGCACTTCAAGCCAAACAAATATGGAGGATTTTTCATGGGAAAGGGGAATGGCATGACTACTATGAGGAAAAATACTTGCCCAATGCTTCGCCTAATGACTTCTTTGAGAATGAGGAAATCCCAAAAGGTTCCTATATATGGAGTGGTCTTCTAAACACTAAAGAGCTGGCAAAGTCTAAAGCAAAATGGAAAATTGGAAATGGCCACACTATAAGCTTCTAGAATGACAATTGGCTCCTGACCAAGCCCCTAAAAAACATCGACATTTACAATCAATGGAAGGAGACCTACATCTTTCTTTTTGGGCATAGGTTCAACAATTATAGAGTGGGGAAATCCTAGGTGAACTTGGCTTCTATTTTCGTAGATCTAATTCCGCTAACCATGGCCCTCAATGCTATCTCTCTCTCCCAAAATCAAGATACCTTGATTTGGGAAGATTCCCCACAAGGATTTTTCACTGTGGCCTCTGCCTACTGTGCCCAAATGACTCAAGGAGCATCCCCTTGCTGGGTGAAAGCCTGGTTACCTAGCTTGACCCCGAAAAACAATGTTTTTTTCTGGCTGTTACTCCAAAACTAAATTCTTATTGTCGACAACCTTGTTAAATGGGGCATCCCCATCCCTAATAGGTGTATTCTTTGTCTCTTCCATGTGGAGTTTATGGATCATCTTATCATCCACTTCCCCTATGTTAGCTCTGTTTGGCATTATCTCATGTCACTCTTTGGCATCCAATGGTGTTTCCCTACCTCTGTGCAAGATCTATTCTCTAACTAGACTGGGCCCCTCCAAAAAATTGCCTTTCTCAAAATCTGGTCATGGGTGCTACCTCACTTGTATTGGGGCATATAGAAAGAGTGAAACAATCACATCTTTAGAGAATGCAATGCAAGTCCTAAAATTATATTTGAAAAAATCCATCATGCTTTGATGGAGACCTTTGTTTTAAGTGGAAATATTAATCCTTTTGCAGGTGCTGAAAAAGCCGATTCTTCATACCCGAGAAGACCAAGGATAAAAGATACAGTTGCACCTAGTGTTGTCCTCTATTTGGTTGGTCCCAACCAAATTTTGATGGTGTGGCCAAGGGAAATCCTGGTAAGGTGTGAAGTAGAGGCATTATTTGAAATTGCAATGGTTAGGGCATTGCTACCGTCAACTTCCCATTAAGAATTCAAACCAAGTATTTTGCATAAGCTTGTGCTTCCCTCCACATGACAAAGCTTTCTCATGACATGGGAGTTAAACAAATTTGGTTAGAAGGTGATTCCCAAAACATCATAAACTTCCTTAAAAATACTCATCCTCCTTCATGGACAATTTCCAACATGATTGAGGAGACACAGAGCTTGTTGAATACCTTTGAAAGGGTGCGCATTGGCCACATTTATAGAGAAGGAAATCATGTTGCCGACTATTTTTCCAACTGGGTGGTGTGTATTGAAAGGAAATCATGTTGGCTTTGTGGAGGAGATCTTCCACGTGAAGCTTTAGATATTGTGGATTATGAATGAATCCATGAGAAGGAAGGACACATAGAAAATAATCATGAAAGGGATAGCTTAGAAATGTAATGGCGTTGCCATAAATGGTAAGTACAAGATAGACAAGAAGGGTAATAATAACAACCAAATCTCGCACACTTACTGTGTACTCAAAAACAAAGACATTACTTCCTATTCAAGGCATCAAAGAAGATCATTTTGGAAACATTTGTCGAGAGTTGGTTTTAGCATAGATTGTCCCCTGTTGGTGCATAATCCTAAGGTGATGGGTGGAGAAAGACATAGAAGGAAACCTACCAAGGATAGAAAAAAATGGCAGAGGTAGGAAAAAGTCTGGAAACATCTACAAAACTGAGGGATTACTACCTTTATCTAAAGACTCTGTGGTGGTAAATAGTCTGTGACTAGATTTTTTGTTAAAAACTGGAATGGAGGTAGTATCGAGATAGAGGGAAGAAATTTCATAGTGATTAAGGAGGTAATCTCTGCGGTTATAGGGATCCCAATTTTTGGTAAAAAATTCTATAGAGACCGAAAGATCTCAGACTATGCAATCAGCGAGTATGTAAGCAATGAGGAGGAGAAGAATGAGCTCACCAAAGTTGACACTCACTACCTTCCAGATGGGCTGAAAAATCTACGGAGGTTTGTTCTCTGGGCCATAATATACTACATTACCCTTGATACTAGGTTTGATAGAATCCACACCTACCATTTCATTATTTTGAATCATTTTTGCCATGGTATTAAGGTGTATATTCCCTTCTATTTATATGCTTCTATAAACAATAATATTAATGGCTATAGAGAGAAGGCTATCTCTAACCCCACCCTTCATGAAGGGCTTATGTTTCTTATCTATGAATACTTTAAGGCCCAAATCCTGGGTAAGGAAATTGGTCAGATAGAGGAGAGGGAGGCTTCGGGGTCTAATTATATCTCCTCGGATATGGAGGATAGTGAGGGCATACATTCTAATGAGAATGAGGGATATGTTATAAAGAAGAACTACTAGAGCTCATCTTCAAAGAAGAGGAAAAGTACCAAGAATAAAATAAAGAAAGAGATCATGGTTACCCCCAAAAAATAGAAATCCATGATCATTTCCTCGGATGAGGAATATGATGAGAATGAGGAAGGTATGGATTCGAAAGGTGAGGAGCAGATTAATACCAAGAAGGGAAGAAAGAGGAAGCATACTACGTCGGCTAAACCCCAAAGTAGAAAGGAGAAAGATAGGGAGGCGAGTACTAATAGGAATTCTATGGCGGACAGGAATTGTAGAGCTTCCCCTGTTTTAGACTCCATACCCAAAAATTTGGGTGATGACTAGTACAAATATTTTAGCTACTATATGGTCGATAAGGGAAGGATTGTGGGCTAGAGAGAATTTGATATTAAGTCGGCTAAAATTGGAATCACTAGATAAATAATAAACCCCAAAGTAAAAATTAGTGAAGGTGGGTAGATTAAGGTGGAAGAGTTTATGGACCCTTCTTTGGTGGTGTTAAGTGACAATACTAGGGAATTTGACCTTAACTTGCTCAACAACACCAGAAATAGCATGTTAGATAGTTACAGAACAATAAAATGGCTCTACCACAAAGTCACTAACCTCAAAAATATTGTTAAAGGTACTAGGAAGGAGAAAGAGAAGGTGAGGATGAGGAATAGAAGAATATGAGTATCTAGGTCAAGTAGATAGAGGAAAATATGACAAAGGTGGAGTCTACTCTCAATATTGTAGTTGAACAAAGCCATAACATCCTAAAACAGACCCAAGAGCATACCAACACCATCATTGAGAGGATGGAGGAGTGGATGGATGCAGCCAGCACTGAGGCAGAGATAGAATAGAACATTGATCAAGGCCCCGAAAAAATAACTAGGGTCAGAACCAAGAAGGCTAAGGATAAGGACGTGGAGAGCATCACCTAGAAAATCAAGGAGTTGGCGGAAACATGGATCTTTTGGAGGCTAAATTTGTCACTCTCATGGTGGACCTGTCTTAGGTCCCACTGGGACTTTTTAGCCATTTACAAGTTTTATCTGCTTTTTTAGGACCTTTAGCTTTTTTTTGTTCTAGCCTTTTTGGCCTGATTTGCTCTTTCATTCTGAACTATCTTTTGTTTTTTTAATGCTTTATCTCTAAATACTATGTTTTGAGTTTTAGGAACCCTATTTTACTTAATTAAAAACTATGGTACAATACAGGGGTTACCTATTTTAAATTTAGATCTGATACAGCTTCAAGTCTTGACCATTATATGTCAGGGGTAATGCTTCACCATCCAGATAAGTTAGCTTAAAATAATTCCTCTCGAATTCTTGCTGGATCTTAAAGGGTCCCTTCCACAATGCTTAAAAATTCCCATGCATACCTTTAGGTGCCCTGCGCTTGTCTTATAACAACACTATATCTCCCTCTATAAATTTCTAAGGTCTACTATTTTTATCAAACAAGTTCTTCACATGCATTTGATGCTGTGTGATATGGTCTACCATTTTCTCTCTTTCTTCTTCAAGTTTGTTCAAGTAAATAATCCTCATTTCTAAACCATCTTCATATATACCATCATCTTCTTCTCTTCTCAGTTTGCAAGTCACCAATTCTAATGGTAATGGAAGACTGACTTCAATTTCATAGACAAGTTCAAAAGGGGATACACCGATGGCTCTTTTAGGATTCACTATGTTTGCCCAGAGAGCCTCATAGATTTTCTTGTGCCAATTTCTCTAGTTGTCTGCTACAATATTTTTCATGATGCTCACCAAATTTTTATTACTAGACTCATCTTGACCATTTCCTTGAGAAAAATAGTCAGATGAATGACTATTCATAATGCCATACTCAAAGAAAAACTCAGTAATTTCCTAGGAAGAAAAGTTTGCGGCATTATCCATAACTAGCTTAATCGGTACACTAAACCTTACCAGGATGTTTCTTTGATAAACTCACATACTACCTCTGAAGTAGTTTTCTTGGTTTCCTTCACCTCAACCCATTTTGTGAAGTAGTCAGTTGCAGTGATTATGTAGGTACGGCCTACGTTAGACGTGGGATTTATAGGACCAATAAAATCAAGACCCCATTATTGAAAAGGACCTTCAATTATCACTTGTCTAAGGGGTAGCGCTACCAACTATGGTTTTCTAGTAAACATTTTACATTTTTCACATTTTTTCTACCCAATGATGTTCATCTCTAAACATTTGTGTCTAGTAATAGCATTGTCTCAGTATTTTGAATGTTGTGACTGATGAAGAGAAGTGTCCACCACAAGCTTCATCGTGAAACATCCTTAAAAGCTTCTCTTGTTGTTGTTTGTTGACACATCAGAGGAAAGTTCCATCTATAGATCTCTTATACAATCTATCTTCCCAAATTATATATTTAGAAGCTTTCAATCTTAGATCTCTTCTTTGCCTCAAAGTTAATCCTTTAGGGAATTCACTGTATGTCAAGAAATACATAATATTTTCAAACCAGGGACCTTGCATACTTACAGCTAGGACCAATTGCGTATTTTTAGGATCTTCATCCTCTATGCTTTCTGTCATTGCCTTGCACAGCCAATTTCCTCTCACTAATTTAGTGGGCTTGATTTCTATGCCATATTCTTGAGTCTTAGCTACCCAAGCTCCTCTACTATTACATCCTACATCTTGCTGAGTCAATATGCTTTTTACTACAATGTCAGACACATATAAGAGAGAATGAGAGTGTAAAATGTAGAATCTGAAATTCTTTAAAGCTTTTACTACTGTGAAAGCATGTTTTTTCAGTCTGAGAGTATCTTAGCTCATGATTTTTCAGAGGTGTGCTCATACAAGAGATAGGATCTTGAACTCCTTCCTCATTCTCCTACATGGGGATGGCTAACATAGTGTGTTTAAAAGAATAATAGTAAATTATGAAATCCTTCTTGTAATCTGGATGACATAACACCGAGGCACTGGCTATGGCATTCTTGATGCTTTTGAAAGCTTGTTTACCAGAGTCATTCCACTTGAAATTTACATTCCCTTTCATCATGTCCACTATAGACTTGGTAATCTCAGAAAAATTTGAAATGAATCGCCTAAGGAAGTTTACCTAACCGAAAAATGATTTCACTCCAGTTTTGTTCACCGGTAAGCTTAATTGATGGATTGCTCTCACCCTTTCTAGATCAATTCTTATGCCTTCCTGGGAAATAATGTGACCCAGAAATTTCCCTTAGGTCACACAAAAAATTGACTTTTTGGGATTCAGTGAAATCCTGTCCTCTCTACACCTTTGCAATACTCTACTTAAATCATTTATATGGTCTACTCTTTTTCTGGAAAACATAGTAAGATCATCTAGATACATGCCAATTATTTTGTTCTTCATATCACCAAAAGAAAGATCCATACCTCTCTGAAAGCTAGCTCCAGCATTCATCAACCCAAATGGCATTCTATGGTATGAAAAAGTACCCCACAGATTAGTGAAAGCTATTTTGTGCCGATCTACTTTCTCCACTTCTATCTGGTTATACTCTGAGAAGCCATCTAACATGGACATCATCTTAGCTCCAGCTACGGTCTGCAATAGATGATCCATATTGGGAAGAGTGTAGTTTTCTTTCAAATAGGACTGATTGAGATTCCTGAAGTCTACATAGATCCTTATTTCTCCATTCTTCTTCCTCACAGGTACTATATTCACCACCCACGTAGAGTGATTAATAGGGTAGATAATCCTTGGTTTAAGCATTTTATCTACTTCCCTAAATATTGCATTAGCAACTTTGGGATTGTAATTTCTTTGTTTCTTCCTGAGGGGGGAAACCTTAGGTTTTAAGGGAATCTAGTGTTTGAATTTACCATTCATAAAGCTTTTCAGATCTTCATAACTCCAGGCAAAAATATCTTGATATTCAAGGAAGATTTTCCTGGCCTCTTCCCTTTCTTCTTCAGCGCAACATTTCCCAATATTGATAATCTTGGGATCCTTTGCACTTTCGATGTTAATTCCTTCATGCTCACCAGTGGCAGGACCTCTTTCAACTCTCTTCTTCTTTACAAAAGTATCATGTATGTTAAAGAGTTTTTCAAGTTTAAATAAGTGGGGAGGGATGATATTACCTTGTAGACGGATGATATCTGACTTATGTTTCTTCTCATTGCCATGACAGTCTCCTTTATGAATATTAGGGGTATATTTATGCAAGTTACCACCCCTCTCCAAGAAGAGGAGGAGGTTTTTTTCATCCTCGAACACTTTCCAATCTTCCATATTTTCAGGCATAGATGGTCGATATACGACTTCTACTTGGTACTTCTAATCTTTGAACTCCAGGTGAGGGAGGAGTAATGAAGCTGACACTGCTAACGAGTTTGACTTGGAATTCAATTCTCTCAGTATAGATTCAATAGAGAATGCATCCAACGCTTCTATTTCATCCCATACTCTATTTCTTGAGTTCTCTAATCTATGATTCTTTATATAGTATTGGTTTTTAACTTGGTGTACAATTAGCTCAGCATCACCCTAGGCTCTCAAAATTTTCATTCCCTTTACTTTTGGAGCAATGATTCCTAATAGTAGGGATTCATACTCAATCGTATTTTTGGTGTTTCCAAACTCTAATTTGTATGCCATGGGATCACAAATGCCATATGGAAATATCAGGACTATGCCTGCACCAGATCCCGATGATGCACAACTACCATCAAATTTGAGGGTCTAGATATCTGATGGTGTTTCTTTAGCAGAAGACTAATCTTTTTCTTCTCCTAGTTCAGTTTCATCATCATGACCATCTGTAAACAACATATAATTGCCAAATTCTAATTCCTAATATAGAATCTGGGCTTTGGGATCGTCTGACTTCAGCACTGTGAATTTTTCTTTTTCCTCAGGGACTAGTTTTATCTTTTTTCTGCCCACTGGGATCAGAGCTTTAGACCAATCTAGCTTTATTTCCCCTCCTAAATCTCTGCAGAAACTCCTGCTTAGTAACAAGCTATAACTAGTAGGTATATCAACAACCAGTATTGTTAACAACATTTTCTTCTCAGGATGTGTTGCTAGAGCAACTTGGTCATCTTTGATTTGCCCAACTAGGGGTACTTGTTTGGAATCCATAGAGTAACACCAACCATGAGATTTAGTGAGGGTAAGTCCTAAAGCTTTAGCTACAGTTGATGGCATTACATTTTCTGAGGCTCCAGAGTCTATTATGCAATTTCTTAACTTGCAACCATTAATATACAATGACACATAAAATGTGTCAGGATTTTGGCCTCAAAAAATAGCCAACATAGATGGCTCACCTTGGTCAATCAATTCTAAAAATATACTCATTTTCTATGATATTCATGGAATTTTGATTTATATTCTAACTCCCCTCTTTACAATAATCTACAATCTTTTGCAATTCTATAGGATTGGACTTAAGATAGTCTATGGGGGAAATTTGAATTCTGGAATCTCTACAAAATTAAATAATGTCAAAAGAGCTTTTCTCCTTACTTGGTTGTAGAATCCTCACTCCTTGATTGGATTCCTTAGAATTTGAAGTAGATGCCTCATTATTCTTTGGTGGAGATGTGGAAGTAGGGCCTTTATCTTTCTGACTCCAGGTTAAGACTGTATAGGAGGTCTCGTCTATAGTAGCATTACATGTTTCTCCTTGTTCTGAATCTTATTCATACTCTAAATATATGTTTTTGTAAGGAAACTCAGGTACAAAAATAGCTTCCTACACTAATCTCTATAGGAAAGTATTGTGAAAATTCTTTTAAATCCTTACAATTTTAGATTCGTTAACTACTTTAAAAAAGATATTGTAGCCACATACCATGCATACAGAAAATAGAGAATGACACAATGATTTATGCTGGGGAAAACCTTTCGGTAAAAAAACCCAACACTCCAAAACCTGCACAATGTATTATCTTCAACACAAACGGTTACAACACACTTGCAATGCAAGTTCTTTCAGGAGAAAATCAACACTCTAAGACAAATCCAGTAGCACCAGATCATACCAACAATACACTCTTTTTTCATCCTTTCCTGTAACCCTAAAAAACACTTATATCATGCACTTTCCTTTTTAGGGCAACTTCCAAGGATAGCCATATTAGGGTTTTACCATTCTCCAAGAAAAGGAGGAAGAGTGTAAAGTAATCAACTTTATTAGTTGCCACATGTCTTGCATGTCCTCACCTGTCATTGAAATCTCCTAGAAATAGCTCTTACGTGTCATAGGAATCTATCATAACCATTTCAGCCATGATCTCCTTACACACAATTCAAGATGCCAACACATCAAGTGGAGTGACACATCAACATGCCAACTAGACATGCACACTCACACTTAATTACATTATTTGCAAGAAAATAAATTTTACAAAACAAATAATAAGAATAGGAATTATCCAAGGTTGAGACGCCTTATTCCTAATAGTTTTCAGAGTTGCCATGTGAATAAGAATCTGGTTCAGCTCCAGACACTCCATCATTCCATTTGTCAGTCTGATGCATTTTCCAATCACAAGCTACATCAGGACAACTTTGTCCATCATGGTCTATAGTTAAATATAAGTCACACATGTTTCCCCTTTTAGGAGGAGCTTCTATAGCTAACCTCTATGGTGGAGCAGTCAACTATAATGTCTTTCCATCGACGTTCCTCCCTTCATTGTTTCTTCTAGGCTGTTCCTGAAATTTTTGCTGATAGGGATTATTAAATCTAGGAAGATTCCTTTTGAAGGTGATGAATTCATTGGATAATTTTTGAATCATCTCATCTGATGATGTGGTATTACTAGTACTGGTTCTAGATTGTATTTCTCTTTTCCATTTTCCCACTGATATCATGTGGTCTTCTAACTCCACCACAGTCCTTTGAGCAAGGTCCAAAGTGGCTGGATTTGTTCTCCTTAGATCATAACTGATGTTAGGAGGCATTACACTTATTAAAAATGTTTTCAAATTCTTAGCAGTAGGCATGTCGGCTATTGGGATACAATTTACAAGCTTGTTAAATTTAGCCACAAAATCTCTCAGACTGATAGAAGGCTCTTTCTTGATGGAGGTCAACAGTGTTAATAGTGCATGTTCATCTTCAGCAGTTTTAAATCTTCCCTCAAAGGAAGCTCTCATAGAAGCGCAATCTATGATAGAGGAATTGGGTAAGTGGTGAAACCAATCAAAATCACCTTGAGCCAGGGTTTGAACGAATAATTTGATGGTCGCATCTTCTTCTCACACTGCTAAGATATTCACTGAAGCAAAGAATGCAGAAATGTGTTCATTTGTAGATACTTTCCCATCTCCAGAGAATTTGGGGAAATTTTTTCTTGAACCCAAGGGAATGGGATTATATTTTTCTAATTGCAATGGTCCAACTGTAGCATCCCAAGGAAGTTCCATAACCACAGGAGGTAGATAGGGTGTTAGATTGACAACATGAGGAGCAACTACTCCGTGTAAAGTTAACACTTGGCAAGTGGTAGATAAAAGAGTTAATTTTTTGGGAGGTGAAGGAGGTCTAATTTTTATCTTAGCATTTATTTTCTTCTGATGGGGTACTTCAAGTTGAGAAAAATAAAGGTTTGCAAGTCCCTCAAACACTAGGTCTATGTCACCTTCCTTCTTTACACTTCTAAGAAATCCCTTGGACTCTAGGGTTTTGACTAGTCTTCTAGTCTAGCTTCACGCTCTGCTTGGTGTCATGCCCTTCTCAGATTTCTCCTTTGGATGGCTTCTTAAAGTGCTTCTATTCTTGCTTCTTTGCGTTCCAGGACTTGACTAGCACTTCTATAGTGCTCACTGTTTCTTCTATATCTCTAGAAAAAAGTATTCAGTGAGGAAATGAGATCCTCTTGATCGTCTTGGAATCCAAGATTCAGTTGGAGCACAAGAATTATCTTTTTATGGGGAAGCACCATCTTTCTCCATGTTATGCTTCTAGTATTATGACTGTTCATTTCCCCAGTAGATTCACCAAAAATATGTTGGTAAACAAATTGTTCTTTTTTCCTTTAACTCTAGAATACCCAAATATTTAAGAACAATTGAATACAACAGTTGGGAAATTGTAATTAAACAACTAATTTTCCTCTAAATTTAAAGGTACATCTCCCTTAAGTAAATGATCTTTAGTGAATATTGATCTTTCCTATTCTAACAGGGGTATGTTCTTGACTCGAGAACAGAAGAGGCAAACCAATCTAAACCTAGATAGGAAATAGCTCGGGCAGGATAAATCTAATTCTAACTTTAGCCAATTTCAAGACTTCATCAATCATATGACTCCTTAAAATCAGTAATGCAATAAATGATAATGAAAATACAAATGCAAGACATAAAGATTTAATGATAAAATGATAATGAATCAACCTATTTCACAGGGACATTTCCCAGACTTAGAACACCAAATTTCCCTGTAATTGACTGTATCAAATCATAATACAGAATTCCGATTGAACCACGAACTATAAATCTAATTCCAAAGAAATATTCAAATTCAATAGATAGATAAATGCAATGTATTGGAGCAGTTAAAGAGATGGCATTCAGACATACAAATTTGACTCAGCAAGGTGCTATCTTTCACACCAAAATTTAGCTGACCTTTTTATTGATTCTCGAATAGATACATATAGAGTTCCAGAGTTGGACCATTACAAAAAGAGGCAACTAAAATGGTTCTACTTACTCAACCACAAATGGTAAACAACAGTTTATCTAGGTGGCTGCAAGAAGTTGAGTCCCACTTTTGGGCAAAAAGTGGAAGTGTTTTCTCTATTTTTCAAATTTTATGTCAATTGATGTCAAAATTTGAGGCACTTATAGATTAAATATCAAAAAAATCCACTAATAGAAAATGTAGTTCCCAGAGTCTATTTTTCAAATATGTAATTTATTTCAATACCCACATGGTAGAAAATATTTTTAATAGGCATGTTTAAAAACCTTTTTTTCAAAATGCATGTTTCAGGACCATACCCCGTATGTGTACGGCCACCCTATTTTGAAGTAAATAATTGAATTTTTCTATATCCTTTTGGGGGAAAATACCTAACACATAAAAGATTGGTCAGAATATTTTTTCTTTTTTATTTAATTGAATATATTTTTTTAAATTAATTTTTAATTGACTAAAAAATACATTTTCAAAACCTCTCGTGTACGACCACCATAATTTGATGAAAATTTCACTTTTTTGAGAATTTTTTTTTATTTTGAATAAAATTCTATGTAGATTTGTCTCATATAACTCATTTTTTTCAAAAACCTAAAATCAAAAAAGTTTTTAAAGTTTTAGTGAACCTTACTATTTATGGTTTAGGTACCACTTTTGATTAATAAATATTGTAAAAATAGTAAAATTTATCACATCACTATAAAATTTATATTTTTGAAATCTAGACAGTAAGATCTCTAATGGATTTTAATTTCATCAAAAAAATTAATTAGAAAGACCCTCAAAAAATTACGGCAAGACAAAAATTTGGTGTTCAAATGCCTTTGCCATTATTTTGGAGGTCCAAGCATAGGTTTGGTCCCACCAAACCTGTCCCGAACTAAAATCTAATGCAAATGGTGGTTTGGTAAATTAAAATTTTAAAAAATGAGCACACGTTTAAAAATGTGTACCAGTTTCTTAAATGTAATAAATCGACATGTAAAAATGAGTTATTTTAAAAAAAAATTAAAAAATTAAAAAACGGGCACCCGTTTTTAAAAAAAATGGGTACCCGTTTTGAAAAATGGGCACCCGTTTTGAAAAAAAATGGGCACCCATTTTTTGAATTTTGGATCAGGTGTCCGAGCCTACGATCGGTGTCTATTTTTTTCAAAATGGGTGCTCGTTTTTAGCGGTAGTTTTCAAGCCCACAAGACTTCCGCGGAATTGGTACCCAACTTATTGCACTTACCCATCTGTTACAATATTATTAAGATTTGGTGCAACAGGGAATCTATCCAAACTTAAGTTTTCTTCCCCTTGTCTAACTTAGCCCTGTGGGAGGTAACAACTGTAATTACTTGGATGAGCTCTTCTTGTCTGTTGAAATGGACATTGGTATATCGAATGAGCCATCTGGAATGTACTTTGGTTATACTCTTGATTGCATCCACCCGATCCTTTAGCTCTTCTGTGGCTTTGAAAATACACTTGCTTAGCTGTTGGAGCTCTGGTATTTTATCCAAGTGAGAAGAAGATTGCTCTACTAACTTATGCACATATTCAGAGAATGATTTCTGCAAAAGAGCTACTCCAAGTATCTCTTTCCCCTGACCACTTGTTTCTGATTCTGTGTGAAGCCCTTGAAGGAGTTTAAAATATTTTCTCTATTCCTCCTTCATCTTGACATCCATCTATTGCAACCCTGCCTTAGCTTGGATAATCATCTTGGTTTTAAACTCCAAACCCTGAATCCATTCGATCAAAGGCTCAGCTCCTTTTTGTAAATTTTTGGCTTTTAGAGCTTCCTTAGTCTTCATTTTTACTACCACATGCAGCATCACTATGCATTCCTAACATTTCACCCTCTCTGCTATGAGAGTCTGAAAATTCTTGCCAATATTATCTCTCTCTATTTCCAGCCTTAAAAGAGCATTACCCAATTGCTCAATGACTACTAATCCTTAAGACTTGAGCCTCTCGATCCATCGCTTGCCAATTTTCCCAAAGTATCTGTCTTCTTGTAACTTGGATATGATGGCTTGGTTCTTTGCACCGCTGGGATCAAAAGTGCTCTGGGTACTTGGAACACTTGCTATATGAGTGATGAGTTGTCTAATGAAGCTAGTCAACTCAGCCACTTCTGCCTTGAATTGAACTTTAGTAGTTATGAGCTCCTCGAGTTCTTCCTCTATTACCACATTGGTGGACTTCCACTAGTCTACCTTGGCATCATGCTGAGTAAGCCCCATATCAAATGAATGCAACTGAAAATCAGAGGCAGTCATATCCTCAATTTTACCTTCCTTAGTAGGCTTGGCAACCTCCATAGCTAAATGCCCTATTTCAGGATCTTGACCTAGTGTAGACATTGTCTTCAATTTATTTGTTTTATCTACTATGGTGCTGGGTTGGAGGGCCCATGAGAGAGTGTCTTTCCTGGAAGATCCTTCATCGGCTCTCTTCCTTTTCCATCTAAAGTATGTTCTATCTAGGATTCTGCACTGGTAACTTTGGAAGCAGAAACCAACTCTGCTATGAACAGCTTCCTTATGACCAGAGGAGCAGCTTTAGGCCTGGAAGTAAATGGATTCATTGATGTTGGAGAAGAGGAAACCAATCTGATGACTTGAGCAACATCTTGTTGCTTCTCAACCCTCTCATCTGATTCTGTGGCTGAGGTATTGGAGGTATCCTCACCCAACTCTACTACACTAGGGGACCCTTTCCATGGAGTATCTTGTGTCAAAGTGCTGACTTTTATGTCTATAGAAATAGCTTTAGCTGGATGCTTAGGTCCCGCACCTTTAGTGGGCTCTTCTGTTGACTTGGCCAGGTCTATAGAAACTATTTCTTCTGTTGACCTAATGTCTGGAAGTGGGCCTTCTCCACATGTCTTCTTTGGTTGGATCTCTTTCTCAGGAGGCTCATCACCACCACCGACTAGCTGAGATGAATCCTTGACCATAGTCGAGAGTATTACTGAAGAGGATTCTACAATTCTCAAAGTATCTTTTGTCAGGGTCCTTTGAGTAGGAGGCTTCCATTCTGATCTCTTCCTTCTACCTGCAATCCATTCTACCCACTGCTCTATTCTATTATAAATCTAACCCATTAGGGTTTCCAATTCGTTAATGGCCTGCCCTAGCATGGGATCGGAGCTTATAGGAAGTGGCTTTATCTTCTCCAAATATGTATTATCATGCATATGATGGCCATCATCTTCCAGTACCTTGACAACAATGTTAACTTTGAACCTTTTGACTTGTTCAATAGTTAATCTAGCATAGAACCTCTCCCTGCTCTCCAAGTCATCTTTTCCATTAGCGCAGTAGTCTTCAATACCATCAACATGACAAATTGCATGACTCATTTGCAAGATATCTTGGGCATAGTTTACAGGGTCATACTGTGGCCTCAAGACATCATATGTCTCCAACTGAAACCTCTTTGAGAATATCTTCAAAACATTCTTTGCCTCAGACTGGGATGCACAACTGTAGGCTCCAATGGTCATCGAAAAATTGTAGCCCTTCTTCTTAGTGTCGGTGCGGATTAGATTCACTGGAAGTGCCTTCCTCATCACCTCCACTAGCACAATCATATCATCAAGGTATCTGGATAGCTTCAAAGGGAAGTCATCAAATAGTGCAAGATGAAGATATGAGAAATCCGTGAATTGAATGAAAAAGCACCCAAATTGGCTGATAAAAGCCATGGATTCAGGAGAAAATATTCTTTCTGGACAACCTTGTAGCTCCCTACATAGTCTCATTGTAAACGCATTGTTAACTCTGAAATATTCAGCATAACTATTATGCAATTGTAGACATGGGAAAAATTCATAGCTTTTAACATCATCTCAGAACTCTTCTAATCTAGGAAGCCCTGGCCAAATTTGAATTGTGGCTAATATATATATATATATA
>MU227431.1:1695669-1751626 GCA_018584345.1 Thuja plicata
ATATATATATATATATATATATATATATATATATATATATATATATATAAGGACCGAAGACATGTAGAACTCATTCTGAAGTTTAGCTCTAGTTAGGACACTGGAGAGATTTTCGCTTACCATGAGGGCTAAATCAATAAAGTGGTGCTGAGAACAAATCACATGAACCAAGAAGAAATGGTGCTTGATGAAATTTAGCACGTCACTCTCACCTCAGATTCTATGGAGTAGCACCATGGTCTCTATGATCTCTAGCTTCAAATTCGTGTTGTATAATGTTTTGGGTAACTTGCCTTTGGCACTCTTCGGCTCTTGAAACCATGCCTTCATTATTTCTTTCTTTCATACTGCCTTCTTCGCTACATATTTGGTGACCACCCAAATATATGTTAGTTCTGAGTATTCAGCCCGCTCTGAAATGTGTAGAGAGTTATGGATAGAATCTTGATCAATTGACAAAAACACTATGTCGTTAGTCAGGAGGATTTGCTTGGTATCTGGATTATACTAGGCTATGCACTGTAGAACAAGCTCAGGAGCTTGGATGACAATAGGAAAAATGGTCACTTCTACTAACCCGCTCTCTTTTAGTTTCTCATTCATAGGGTGCATCTGGTCTGCCTTCAATCTATTCTGGAAGTACTATATATCAAAGAGCTTCAAAGAAGTGTTTGTAATCTTAGGCCAATCAGATGTGATTTCATTCATCCCATCGAATCCCATAAATTGCACAGCCATACTTCAAATGATCTTGACTAGGGATTAGGGATATCTCTTAAGAACACAAGAGAAAGTAATAACTATATTCAAGAGCTTCATATTCAGGAAATCAAATAGATGGTAGATCTTACTTGTAATGCCTCACTGATTTTATAACTTTTGAATTCTTACCATTTAACGACCGACTTCCTGCACCAAATGAATTAAAAGACTAAGACATTAATGGAAAATTCCGTTATAGAGTAAAATTGCTTTATTTAAATTCATTAGTTTTACTCCAATGGGCCATTAAGAAACATCCTTTCACTTAAGTAACTATAACAGTAACATTCTGGAGGTAGCAAAAAATCTATTTTCTGCTTCCCTTTCGGCAGAGAAATGCCTCAAGAGTGCTCTCTACTCGAAAATCCACTAAGGGGGAAATTTAGCTCATTGAGATGCTAAAATGGAATGTCTTGAATTGATCTTCTTTCTTTACTCCCTAGATCACTCATGAGATTGATTTTTTTTTAATGTCCTTTCATAAAATGATTTCGTGGAAAATGCACTCCGCAGGTAGAAACCCGCCTATTGGAGTAGTGGAGAGGTCATTTTCCTCTTTTCTGCCAATAGGCTTACATCTTTAATTCTTCCTCATTCAATCATTCCTTTTTCTTGGAATAGATTTAATCTAAGTGCCTAAAGATTTCTTATTCCCAAATCCCTCTTTTCTAACTTCCACTAACCTCTGATACTCTAAGTTCTGTCTGTTGCAGAAAATGTGCTCTGTACGTGATTTTCCTCCAAGGAGAAGCTTAGAACCAATTATCTTCCATGCTACCAAAGGGAATGCTTTACGGCAAAAAAATTCAAGTGCATATAAAATCAATGTTAGAATCCTTCGAAACATGACCTTATTAGATTTGGGAACTTAACCTACCCAAAGAAACATGATCTTAGAGGCTTATTCCTCCCGGCTCATAGAAGAGAAGGAAATTTTAGGGAAATCCAATAAAGGTCTCATATCCTAAGAGGATAGCTAGACTTAGACTCAGGACTTACGGGGATTTTTCAAGACTACTACTACACATCAAATATTCACTTTGTCACAAAGGTATGCAGACCAAAAGTGGGGCAATAGTGTCAATGTGTATGATTTTTATTTTACTTTACACATTAATTTATCTGCATTAATCAATAATCACAGTATTGGTTTACTGCTACTTGGTATAGGACTAAAAGTTTGAGATTACAGTTTATATTTCACCGAGTTGATTTATATGTTTGAAATTGTTGTTATATACATCTGGGAGAATTTGGGACTATAGAATAATTGAGAACCAACTGATTCACCCCGCTCTCAGTTATTCTAACAATTGGTATCATATCATACAGTGCTTAGAAGGAAATTTTTTAAGGACTTAAGCTAAAGATCACAAGATGTATAAGAGGGATGCACCTAAGATGAACAATGAGAAATTCTCAACATGAAAGAGTAGAGTGAGACTATACCTATCAGGGATTGGAGATGACACAGAAATATACCTAGATACTGAATTCATCCTACCTACTAGACCTTTGATTGTTAATCAGATGAAAGAGAGACATGAACACAACATTATAATGGTAGAAATTGCTTCTTCACTTACCGATGCTGAATTTGAGGATATCAAGACATGTAAAACAGCCAAGAAGATGTGGGACAAGATTACTAGTTTATGGAGGATATGCAAATGTACTCGGAGCTAAAATTGAAAGTCTCCAAGGAAAATTTGATGACATCAGATTGAAAGAAGGAGAAAACATAACATAGTACCGTAACTAACTCAAGGAAGTGATGAATGTTATTCGAGGAGCTGGTGGAACTATTAATGAAGACACTATTGTGAGTAAGATTCTTAGAATTTTATTGCCTATTTATTCTATAAGATTCTCTTCAATACATTAAATGAGAGCAGCACCTGGAAACAATATTATTGTTGATAGTCTTGTTGGTAGACTGATTTCTTTTGAGTTGAACAATTTTGATAACAATGTTGTACCTACTATGGAATCTACATTTATATCTTCTCTAAAAATTAGTAAATCTGGTAGCGAACACATGATAAGAAATAATAGTGACATTGATAATGATGATGAGGAACTTGATGAACTTGAAGCATAAATGGTTAGAATATTTCACAAAGACAAAGGAAGGTATAAAGGTAAACTACCTTTCATATGCTTTAATTGTAAAGAAATTTGACACTTTTTTGCCCGATGCCCTAACAGAAAGAGTGATGAAAGAAATAAAAGATCTAATGATAGAAAATATGACTGAGAATATAGAAGTAACTGACACTATGATAGGAATAACCAAGATTACAAATACAAAGGAAAAAGGGCATGTTACATTGTTGAAGATAAAGATAATGATACTGATTTTGACACTGATGAAGATATAGAGACAATATTTGTATCTTTGAAAGAATATGCAGAAGAAGATGAAAGGTATGTTGAAACAAAACTTATTTCTAAAGTTAGGAAACATGATATTTGGGTTATTGATAGTGGCTACACACATCACATGACTAGAGATAAAGAAAATTTTGAATTTCTTGAGCAATATTATAATGGTGGATCTGTTAGAATGGGAAATGATACACCTTGTCAAGCGAAAGGAAAAGGTACTATAATGATGAACAAAAAAATCAAATGTGAGAATGAATATTGGGTTAAAGGACTTAATTATAATGTTTTGAGTGTTTCATAGTTCAATAACACAGGTCACTGAGTTGCATTTGAAAATAAAAAAGCTAAAATCTATGATGGAGCTAGAAAGTTGATCGACACTGGTGAACAATCAAAAGGTAACCTATTCTATCTTAACACTACTAAAACTACTTGTTTAATGGCTAACAATGAATATGTATGTTTGTGGCATAAAATGATTTGTCATGTAAATTTTGACAACATGGTTAAGATTAGTAAGAAAAGAAAAGTTAGAGGCTTACCGAGCTTATCTACAATTGACCATGTAATGTACGGGAATTGTGAAATGGGAAAAATGTAAAAAATCTAGTTTTAAGAGAAAGAATTTTTCATCTAATGAATTCATGCATACCTATGTGGACCAATGAGAATAGAGAGTTATTATGGTGATAGATGCTCTATTTTATTTTTTGATGACTACTCTAGAATGATGACTGTCATGTTCTTAAAAGAAAAATATGAAGCATTTAAGATTTTCAAATGGTACAAAGCTAAAGTGGAAAAAGAAAGTGGTTGAGAACTGATATGTTTAATATCTGATAGAGGAGGTGAATTGAGCTCTAATGAGTTCACTAACTTTTGTAATGACTATAGAATTAAGAGACAGGTCTCTGCATCGAGGACACCACAGTAGAATGGAATTGCTAAAAGGAGAAAGATGTTAGGAGACATAATCCATAGAATAAGATTATTGGAGATAAAAGAGTTGACATGATGACACGAAAAATTGAGAAGATACATAAAAAAAAATATGGACATTAGTACCGAGACCGAGTGATAAGAATGTCATTGGCACCAAATGGATATTCAGAAAAAAATTGCATGAGAATGGAGATGTAACTAGAAATAAAAAAGGATTAGTATGGAGAGGGTATGCACAAGAAGAAGGTATTGACTATGGAGAAACTTTTGCACCCATTTCTAGACTTGAAGGAGTTAGAATATTACTTGCATATGTTGCATATAAAGGATTCAAAGTATATCAGATAGATGTTAAATCTGCATTTTTCAATGGAATACTAGAAGAAGAGGTATACATTGAACAACCTGGAGGATTTGTTGATCTTGATCAGACAAACATGGTATGTAAGTTACACAAATATTTATATGGTCTAAAACAAGCATCGAGAACATGGTATGAAACACTACATTCCTATCTCATTAGTATTGAATTTATTACAATAAGTGATAACAAAAATTTTTATTTGAAAGGAGAAAATGATGATAAGACCCTTATTGCTGAAATTTTTGTTGATGATATTATATTTCCCGAGGTATTGGTGATGTAATGCAAGTTTCTGAATAGCAAGAAGAACCATGTTTTCTCGTTTAGTATACAGTCGAATATGTTTATGTTTGAGCATTGTTAGATGGATTGAATAGTACAAGTTAGTGGTTGATTCGAGTTGTAGAGATATATTTGAGAAACTTTTTTTTACATTGTAAGTTTCTGTGAGTTATTAGTATAGGATTTTAAATTGTTTTGTAAAGTGTGTTGTGAAGACATATTTTGTCATTAGTATGCAAAAGAAAAATAGTTTTGAAACCGTCAGTAACACCAACACTGAAAGTCAAAGTTTAGAGGAAACCCGACAAGCAGAGTACACTGCAACCTGAAAAAATAGATGATAGACGAAACTAGTAGACAAAATAGAAACCCAAGCACCAATCTACCGAGAGATAGTTAAAATGTTGAGAAATGTGGATCTGACTTCCATGTATGATAAAAAACTTTTGTTTTATATTTAGCCTTTCTATTATTTTTAAATCCAATTATTTAGGGATAATCAATGTAATTGTAATTTTTGTAATCAGACAAACTGATTAGAAACATGCAAACTAGGAGATCAAGGTCAAGTTGTAAACCTTTGATCATACAGTTATCATTGTAATATGTGAAATTCACATAGGTCAAAATCATTGTATAAATAGATATGTGATATATCAGAACCCATGTGTGTAATGATTATTGTATCCAAGGAGCATATCTATGGATCAGACTAAGAGTTTTATGCAGACAAACAACCAAGGATGAAATCAGTTATCAAGAACAAGAACCAAGGCTACCGAGTAGAACATAGGTATTGATCAATCACAATAGGTGATAAATATACTTGTAATCTTTATTGGATGTGTAATAAGGAATTTTAGATTGTACATACTCATGTCATTGAATATTTTTGACTACATTCTAACAAGTGTAGCTAATAAAAGAAATCCTTGTGAAAGGTGGATTTAACAATCCTTTGTAAATCTCTTAATTGAGTGTACACTAAATAGTGTTGTCAAATCTCTTAACATAGTAGACCTTAACCAATCTCTACATATTACTCATAACAGGGTAGATCATTAGAAGTGATCAAAATTAAAAGCCTTAATCAGCCCTTCAATTCCATAGATAGTGATGATTTGTGCGTTTCATCCCCAACGTAGTTTTTACCTTCTAACAGGGGTTTTATTTGTTACAAAATATTTTGTCATGTGTCTATACATTTTATTAATGTTTCTATGAATTTTTTTCATGCTAAATGAATTAATGATTTGATATAAAATATTCAAAGATAAGATATCATAACATGGTTGGTAATACAATTGATTACTAAAAGGATAAAGGTTAATTGATAAAAGTTCTGAGGGTACTGATTTACCCCTCCCCTCTTAGTACACCATTCAATTATTTCCAACAATGGAAAGGTACAAGCTAGACAAAAGTATTGAGAATCAGATGTTGGAGATATAGAACTTCTATGAAAAATATAAAGAAGCTAGAATCAAGATGAGACAATTTCTAGATGAAAAAAAGATTATGGAATCTCGCTGTAATGAAATAGACTACCATGAAGAGGAGATACCTGATCTATTTGAGTTATCACAATCTACATCAAGCAAAGCATCAGACACATTTGAAGAAAGCATCACAAGCTTAAATGAAATCAATCAACATCTGGCTGGACAAGTGAAATCACTGCAAATTGGTCAAGAGACACAGATGGTAAGGATGATTGATGTCATGAACAATGCTAGACAAGCTGAGAAATAAATAAAACTAGCTATTGATGATAGGAGGAAGATTACTGAAAAACTACAAGACAAAGATTCAAAAATACAAAGACTTATAGAACATCATCATGAGATCACCAATCATATTATTCTTATGACTCAAGAGGCAAACCGAAAGAACATAGAACTAAATGGAAAGATGGAAGCTATTGGTGGGATAAGAGAAGAAAATGAAATACTAAAGCATGAGGTAAGAATTCAAAAACAACACAATGACATGATCAAGAGAGCTAAGGAAAGCACCAAAAGGATGGATGATTTTATGGATGGACAAAGAAGAGTCAACAACAATACCCGACTAGGCTATACCAAGAATGGAGAATCACCATACCAAGCTAATCCAAAGAATCTCTACACAAATCCAAGACTAAGAAAATAGTCATGCAATCACTATGGAAAACCAAGCCACACATCAAATGTTTGCAATAGCAAAATAAAAGGTATTCCTAAATCCACACCTTCATTTATAGGAAATTGTTATAAATGTAACAAGGAAGGACATAAAGTATATGAATGTAAATCTTAGGTGAAACAACCAAAGAAGGAAACCTACGTGGACAAATAATGTCCTACTTGCAAAATGCATGGGCACACATCTCTTGAACGAAGGAAGAAGAAAAAGAAAGCATCAAAGCCAAAAGAAAATGAAAATTCTTATCAACCGAAAAGAGTTGGTAACTCATATGTTTGGGATTATAATACATGGGAAAACTACACAACATGTGGAAGATTTGGAAACATAGATGCAAACTGCATGACAAAATGGATGAGAAAGTATAGGAGATGGACTAACCCAAGAATGACATGCTTACACTATCATAAAGTTGGTCATCTAAGAAAGGATTGCAATGACCAAGTGACAAAGACCAACACCTTTGCTAATGGTAATACCATTGAAGACATTAGGAAGATGAGACAAAAAATGTGGAAGAAATCTACAAACACAGATGATGTTGGACCAAGCATTACAAATGGTGACACCTTATCCAATGGATCATGTGACATCACCACCCCCACCTAAGAT
Organism: Thuja plicata; assembly: GCA_018584345.1. Taxonomy (NCBI): domain Eukaryota; kingdom Viridiplantae; phylum Streptophyta; class Pinopsida; order Cupressales; family Cupressaceae; genus Thuja; species Thuja plicata. The sequence goes on from MU227431.1 coordinate 1,703,204, forward strand.
GAACAAGTAAGTATGGAACTGCAGTATACTAAGTTATGCTTTACATTAGTTCCATTATACATAGTTAAAATGCCAAATCAACATGACTAAAGATGCACTATGGTATTACTTGTTATGATTCTATGAATTTAATCTCATCGGTTAATGCATACCAAAAAGCATTGGTTAACATACAAAACCTAAGTTGTCAAAGCATACCAAGAATTGTCGGTGTACATGTGAAAACAAAGTTAATCAATGTAATCTAAGAATCCTCGGTGATAAAGTAAAAAGCATTGTTGTCTTTGCCAAATACCGACATTTTTCGATAAACATGTGAATAGTTGAATGAGTTGACACTTTCCCCGAGCATCACATTTTCACTAAAAAAAAGCTGGCATGTAACCCGAGAAACTCTATCTTTTACACCAGACAAGTGGGTAGAGCACTAATTGCACCACTTAGGGCACTGTCTATAAATAGAGTAATGGAAGAGATCATTATTCACCAAAGATTTAGAGCGAAGAAGTAGAGAAGAGAAGAGAAAAGCCATAGTGAAAAGATTGCAAAGTACTACAAGCAGATTCATGGCATTCAGATTCCAAGCTACAAAAGGTTAAACTAAGTAAAAAATATCACCAAGATCACTATTTTGTTTTACGGGAAAAACCCTAAATTCACATAAACGATGGAAACCACTTCTCGTGCAACCAAGATCAAGAATTATAAGGAGAAGAAGATGAGCTTGATAAAGAACTCTAGTTGTGAAGAACCAAAGTATAAAATCTGTCTAGAGGTTGCTTCGCAACCCAATGATACTAGTGCATTCTCCAGAATTCTACCTAGGGTTTTACTTATTAGAGATGTTCATTCCTAGATACATTGCAAGATCACCGAGATAGGAGATCTTGAAGTTTATCAAGTTTACAAGAAGCTTTGTACAGGGAAAACCATTAAGGAGGAACACAAATATATAGAGATCAAAGGGCTGACTTGTGCCCTAATGTTCCAGAGAGAGTTCAAAACTGAGTGGATTCAGGTAGTGCTAAGAAGAGTGCATGACCAAAATATGTGGATAGATGAGACAAAACCAATCACCAAACATGTGATATATGCTATTACCAGTTATCCCATAACTGACAATGCCAAGGCTCTCAAACACCCTCCTCATCCTGAGATAGAGAAGATTTCAGGAGCAGTGTGGGATAATAGAGGATTTTTAGGTGAACACCATCACTGATCAAGAACTCAAGTTTGGTGCATGTGTCCTAGGTTACAATATATATCAATCCAATAAGCTAAAGAACATAGCATGTGGAGCAGTTGACACTTCTTATAAGATTCTCAAGAAAGGTCTGCAATTGGAAATATCGAAGCTTCTACTGAAGTTGTTAGATGAGAACATGAGGACAATCAGGTCCACAAAATCTAATTCATGTAAGTCTGGATCACTCTTAATGTGTACATTTTTCTAATTTCAAAACTTCTTTCCATCCATAGGAAATGTCAACTGGGATACTTCCCGACTAGTGACCATACAAATTACTGAATTCATCAAGTCACTAGGTGACAACTTTGTATCAGTTATGGATGAATAATTCATTGGATTTAAGGGAATAATGTAGAAAAGAATGAGAATTCTAGAACAATTGGTAGAAAAGTATAAAACTGATATATTTTTTATGGTGGACACTGATTACACATATATCAAACTAGTTGTACCGATGACAACATGGTTGGCACTGCTTGACTATGAGGTCAACATAGATCAAGTCACCAATGCTATTGAAGCATTGATTAATGAACCATTGGACAAATCACAACCTAGGTTTGGGACCTATCAAGAAGCCAAGGAAAGAATTAAAATAAGATTAGTTGTGAAAAATATTGATAGTAAGAAGGAAAAAATGGTAAACACACTAAATAAAAAGTTGTCAATAAATAATGAGGATTCTGAACAAAGGGATGACACCAAGGGACACTCGCCCGTCAGTGAAGAAGAAAATTTGAGTGACTCCAAGTCAACAGAGTCCAATGCACCACCACCACCACTAGCAAAGAAACCTAGGACTACTGCTTCATATAGAACCAGAAGTCAGACAACAAAGGATGCAAGTCCTTCACCGATCAATAAAGGAAAAGTAAGAACATACAAAAGGAAGCCTCAAATAGGGAAAAAGGCAGCAGAAAAAAGAAGAAAGTTCCTCAAAAATAAGAAATACATAGAGGACACTAAACAAGATAAAAAACCTGTCAAGAATAATTTCCCATGGCAATACAATTTGATGATAAGATGCCAGAAGAACTTTTGAATAGATTGTTAGGAAGGTGGACATATGCACTAAAGGAAGAGAAACAAATAAGGGAAAGAGCCCTAGTTTGAGTTATGCTTCCTGAATCTAAGATGGACAAGATTGAAGAAATGATGAAGAAACATTCCAACAGGTTCTCGTGAGAATTAAGAGCCTACAAAGTGCTACAGGGACAACTAATTGAGCTTGAGAGAAAAAGGTCAGGATGAATGGAGAAAAGTACTTGATGTACCTAAAAAGGACACAAGCCTTGAGCCATAATTAGCTCTTACTGACAAGCCACATAATGACGAAGATCAAGGTAAACTGAACCCCAGACATATTCTTATAACAGATGAGGATGTAAATGAAGAAGCATTGAGAACATTAGCTAAAAGGTATATGGACACTGTAGAAGAAACATAGCGCGATAATACTATCATTGACATTATTGGAGAAGATAATGAAATTAAGATAAAGAAATATGAAGATGTCACTGTTGCTCCAGACCAAATCAAGGAACAGGAGACAAAAATAGATACTGCACAGGTGAATATACCGAGCCAAGTGTCATTATTAATACAAGCTATTACCATAATCTAAGAAAAAGGAAAACTCACCCGATCTTGATGCAAGCATACCCGACGATAAGGGTAATGATGAATAGAAAGATACAACTAATGAAAAAAATGTACTATATGGAGAACCAAAAGGAATAGATGAAGAGAACAAAGATAAAGGTGAAGAAGAGAAGAAAGACAATGCTACTACTAAGGATACTAAAGGAGATGTTATAGATATATAAGATAGACTTAAAAGAAAAGATCATACAATGGAAAGGTACAAGCTAGACAAGAGTATTGAAAATTAAAAGTTAGATATACAGATCTTCTATGAACAATATTAAAAAGATAGAATCAAGAAGAGTCAGTTGCTGGATGAAATTAAGATTATGACATTTCTCTGTAATGAAACAAACTACCATGAAGAGGAGATACCTGATCTATTTGAGTCATCACAGTCTACATCAAGCAAAGCATCATACACATCTCAAGAAAGCATCACAAGCTTAAATGAAATCAATCAACATCTGGCTGGACAAGTGAAATCACTACAAATTAGTCAAGAGACACAGATGGTAAGGATGAGTGATGTTACGAAGAATACTAGACAAGACGAGAAAGAAATAACACTAGATATTGATGACAGGAAGAATATTATTGAAAAGCTACAAGAAAAAGAGTCAGAAATACAAAGACTTACAGAACATCATCATGAGATCACCAATCAGATTATTCTTATGAGTCAGGAGGCAAACTAAATGAACATATAACTTAATGGAAATATGGAAGCTATTGGTGGGCTAAGAGAATAAAATAAAATACTAAAGTAGGAGGTATGATTTTAGCAACAACACAATGACATGATCAAGAGAGCTGAAGAAAGCACCAAAAGGATGGATGATTTTATGGATGGACAAAGAAGAGTCAACAAAAATACCGGACTAGGGTATACCGAGAATGGAGAATCACAATACTAAACTAATCCAAAGAATGTCTATAGAAGTCCAAGACCAAGAAATCAGTCATGCTATAACTATGGAAAAAAAGGCCACACATCAAATGTTTGCAGGAGAAAAATAAAAGGTATTCCTAAATCCACACCTTCATTTATAAGAAATTGTTATAAATGTAACAAGAAAGGAAAAAGTATATGAATTTAAATCTGAGGTGAAACAACTAGAGAAGGAAACCCACATGGACAAATATTGTCCTACTTGCAAAATGCATGGGCACAAATTTCTTGAATGCAAGAAGAAGAAAAAGGAAGCATGGAAGAATAAATAAAATGAAAATGCTTATCAACCAAAAAGAGTCAGTAACTCATATGTTTTGGATTCCAATACATGGTAAAACTGCATAGCATGTGGAATATTTGGACACATAGATGCAAAATGCATGAGAAAATGGATGAGAAAGTCTAGGAGCTGGACTAACCCCAAAATGACATGCTTACACTGTCATAAATTTGGTCATCTAAGCAAGGACTGCAAAGATCGAGTGAAAAGACCAACACTTTTGCCAATGATATTTCCATTGATGAAAGCTAAAAATACAGATGATGTTGGGACAAACAATGAAAATGGTGACACCTTATCCAATGGATCTAGTGACATCACCAGCCCCACCTAAGATGAACAAGTATGGAACTACACTATACTAAGTTATACTTTACATCAGTTCAATTATACATAGTTAAAATACTAAATTAGCATGATTAAAGATGCACTATGGTATTACATGTTATGATTCTATGAATTCAATCTCGTCGGTTAATGCATACTGAAAAACATTGGTTAACATAAAAAAGATAAGTTCTCAAAGCATACTAAGAATCATCGGTGTACATGTGAAAACCAACTTAATCAATGTAACCCAAGACTCATCGGTAATCAAGTAAAAAGAATTGTTGTCTTTGCCAGATACCGAGATCCATTGGTAAACATGTGAAATGTTGAATAAGTTGAAACTTGCCCCAAGAATCACATTTTCACCAAAAACAAAGCTAGCATGTAACCCAAGCAACTCCGTCTTCTACACTCAACAAGTGGGTAGTGCATTAATTGCACCACTTAGGACACTATCTATAAATAGGGCAATGGAAGAGCTCATTATTCACCAGAAATTTAGAGAGAAGAAGTAGAGCAGAGAAAAGATAGATTGACCCAATTGCAGAGCACTCCAAGAAGATTCACAACATTTAGATTTTGAACATCAGTAGCTACCAAAGGTTAAAGTAAGTAGCAAATATCACCAAGCTCAATGTTTTGTTTTACGGGAAAACCCTAAATTCATGTAAATGATGGAAAACACTTCTTGTGCAACCAAGATCAAGAATGATATGGAGAAGAAGGTGAACCTGATAAAGAAATCCACTTGTGAGGAACCAAAGTATAAAATATGTCCAGAGGTTGCTTCACAACACAATGATACTGGTGTGTTCTCTAGAATTCCTCCTAGGGTTTTACTTATTCAAGATGTATGTTCCTACATACATTGCATCATTGTCAAGATAGGAGATCTTGTAGTTGATCAAGCTTACAAGAAGATTTGCACAGGAAAAACCATTAAGGAGAAACACAAACAAATAAAGGTCAAAGAGCTGACTTGTGCCCTAATTTTCCCAAGAGAGTGCAAAACTTAGTGGATTCGGGTAGTGCTAAGCAGAGTGCACAACTGAAAGATGTGGATAGATGAGCCAAAACCGATCACAAGAGATGTGATAAATGTTGTTACTGATTATCCCATAACCACCAAGACCAAGGATCTCAAACACCCTCCTTGTCCTGAGATAGAAAAGATGACAGAGGAGTTTGGGATAACAGAGGATTGAAGGTGAACACCATCACCAATCAATAACTAAAGTTTGGTGTGTGTGTTCTAGGCTACAAGATATATCAATCCAACAGGATAAACAACATAGCATGTGGATCAGTTGACACTACTTATAATATTGTCAAGAAAGGTTTGAAATTTGATCTATCTGAGATTCTACTAAAGTAGTTAGATGAGAACACGGGGTTCAAATCACTCTTAATGTGTACATTTTTCTAGTTTCAGAAATTCTTTCCATCCATAGGAAATCTCAACTGGGATACTTTCTGACCAATGAAAATACAAATCATTGAATTCATCAAGTCGCTAGGTGACACCTTTGTATCAGTTATGGATGAATAATTCATTGGAATTAAGATAAGAATGCAGAAAAGAATGAGGATTCTAGAACAATTGGTGCAAAAGTGTCAAACTGATATATGTTTTATGGTGGACACTTATTACACATATATCAAACCAACTATAATGATGATAGCATGGTTGGCACCACATGACTATGAGGTCAACATAGATCAAGCCACCAATTCTATTGAAGCATTGATTAATGAACCATTGGACAAATCACAACCTAGGTTTGGAACCTATGAAGATGACAAATAAAGAACTAAAATAGGATTAGTTGTGAAAAATATTGATAGGAAGAAGGAAAAAATTGTAAAGACACTAAATAAAAAGTTGTTGGTAAATGATGAGGAGTCTGAACAAAAGGATGACATCGAGGCACAGTCACCCATTGGTGAATAAGAAAATTTGAGTGACTCCGAGTCCACAGAGTCTAATACACCACCACCACCACCACCAAAGAAACCTATGAATACTACTTCATATAGGACCATAAGTTAGACAACAAAGGATGCAAGTCCTTCACCAATCAAGAAAGGAAAAGTAAGGACATACAAAAGGAAGCCTCAAATAGGGAAAAAGTCACCAACAAAAAGAAGAAAGTTCCTCAGAACTAAGGAGGAAATAGAGGAAACTAAACAAGATGAAAAACCTATCAAGAATAAGTTCCCTACCACCATTGATGAGGTATGTGCATCAATTATTAACTCAGGTTCAATAACTGGCCCAAAGATTAGAAAATGGCCAACTTTGGACCCCGAGGACCTGGATAAGTTAAAAGAGGCAAACATTACAATGATGTGTGTATTCAAATATGTTCCAATACAATTTTACGATAAGATGTCACAAGAACTTATAAATAGATTGTCGGCAAGGTGGACATAAGCACTAAAGGAAGAGAAAAAAAAAAGGGAAAGAGCCCTAGTTTTAGTTATGCCACCTAAATCTAAGATGGATAAGATTGAAGAAATGATTTAGCAACATTTCAACATGTTCTCACCAAAATTAAGAGCCTACAAACTGCTATAAGGACAACTAATTGAGTTGGACAGAAAAAGTCAGGATGAATGAAGAAAGGTACTTGATGTACTTAAAAAAGACACAAGCCACAAGCCACAATTAGCTCTTACCGACAAGCCACACAATGACGAAGATCAAGCTAAACTGAGCCTCAGACATATTCTTATAACTGATGAGGATGTAAATGAAGAAGCATTGAACACATTAGCTAAAAAGGATATGGACACTTTAGATGAAACATAGCCCATTAATACTATCATTTACATTACCAGAGAACATCCTATAGATAAGATAAAGAAAGATGAAGATGTCACTATTGCCCCAGACCAAATCGAGGAACAATAGACAAAAATAGATACTACACAGGTGGATATACCGAGCCAAATGCCATTGTTAATACAAGGTATTACCATAATCTCAAAAAAGGAAAACTCACCTGATCCCGATGCAAGAATATCCAAGGATAAGGGTAATGATGAACATAAAGATACAACTGATGAAAAAAATGTACTAGATTGAGAACCAAAAGGACCAGATGAAGAGCACAAAGATAAAGGTGAAGAATAGAAGAAAGATGATGCTACTACTAAGGATACTGAAGGATATGCTAGATATATATAAGATATAATTAATAAAAAAGATCATACAATAGAAAGGTACAAGATAGACAAGAGTATTGAGAATTAGAAGTTAGAGAAACAGATCTTCTATGAACAATATAAAGAAGATAGAATCAAGATGAGATAGTTGCTGGACAAAAGAAATATTATGGCCTCTCATTGTAATGAAACAAACTACCATGAAGAGGAGATAGATGATCTATTTGAGTCAGCACAATCTACATAAGAAAAGCATCAGACATATCTCAAGAAAGCATCACAAGCTTAAATAAAATCAATCAACATCTTGCTGGACAAGTGAAATCACTGCAAATCGGTCAAAATAAACAAATGGTAAGGATGATTGATATCAAGAAGAATGCTAGACAAGCTGAGCAAGAAAGAATACTAGCTATTAATGACAGGAGGAAGATTACTGAAAAGCTATAAGACAAAGTGTCAGAAATACAAAGACTTACAAAACATCATCATGAGATCACCAATCAGATTATTCTTATGAGTCACGAGGCAAACCAAATGAACATAGAACTAAATGGAAAGATGGAAGCTATTGCTAGGATAAGAGAATAAAATGAAAGACTAAAGAACAAGGTAAGAATTCATAAACAACACAATGACATGATCAAGAGAGCTAAAGAAAGGACCAAAATGATGGATGATTTTAGGGATGGATAAAGAAGAGTCAACAACAATACCAGACTAGGGTATACAAAGAATGGAGAATCACCATACCAAGCTGATCCAAAGAATGTCTACATAAATCAAAGACCAAGAAAGCATTCATGCTATCACTATGGAAAACTAGGCCACACATCAAATGTTTGCAGGAGCAAAATAAAAGGTATTCCTAAATCCACACCTTCATTTATATGAAATTTTTATAAATTTAATAAGGACAAAGCATATGAATGTAAATCTAAGGTGGAACACCCAAAGAAGGAAAACTACATGGAAAAATATTGTCCTACTTGCAAAATTTGTGGGCACACATTTCTTGAATGAAAGAAGAAGAAAAAGCAAGCATGGAAGCCTAAATAAAATGAAAATGCTTATCAACCAAAAAGAGTCGGTAACTCATATGTTTGGGATTACAATACATGGGAAAATTGCACAACATGTGGAAGATTTGCACACATAGATGCAAACTACATGAGAAAATGGATGAGAAAGTCTAGGTGCTGGAGTAACCCTAGAATGGCATGCTTACACTGTCATAAATTTGGTCATCTAAGCAAGGAATGCAACGACTGAGTGACAGAGACTAGCAACTTTGCCAATGGTAATACCATTGAATACATGAGGAAGATGAGAAAAAAATGTGGAGGAAAGCTAAAAAGACAGATGATGGTAGACCAATCAATGCAAATGGTGACACCTTATCCAATGGATGACATTACCACCCCCACCTAAGATGAACAAGTATGGTAGTGCACTATACTAAATTACTTTACATTAGTTCCATTATACTTAGTTAAAATGAAAAATAAGAATGATTAAAGATGCACTATGATATTACTTGTTATGATTCTGTGAATTCAATCTTGTTGGTTAATGCATACCGAAAATCATTGGTTAACATAAAAAAGATAAGTTCTCAAAGCATATCGAGAATCATCGGTGTACATGTGAAAACCAAGTTAATCAATGTAACCCGAGACTCGTAGATAATCAAGTAAAAATAATTATTGTCTTCGTCAGATACCAAGATGCATTGGTAAACATGTGAAAAGTTGATTGAGTTGACACTTCCCCCAAGCATCGCGTTTTCACCAAAAACAAAGCTGGCATGTAACCTGAGCAACTCCGTCTTCTAAACCTGACAAATGGGTAGTGTAACCACCTAGATTTGGTTTGATTTGACCATAGACCCTATTTTCCTTAAGTGTGATCATACCCCCAATTATGTCCAGAAAAATCTTCAATCGGCTAGCATAATTCATTCGAATCATATTTAATCTCCTAAGTGATTTAATCACTCAATTTTATTAATCACCTAAGCCAATCAAAATCAAATCAATTTTAAATTTAAATCGTACCTAGCTAAGGTAATTAATTTAAAAGGAATTAAATAAATACATATTATATTCTAAATCACTTGCAAAGCCTATCTTCTAGCCTAAATTAATCTAATTAATTGGCTATAGTCCTAATTAATTATCTAAAGCAATAAAAAGATTAAATAATTAATATTCATATTTTTGAATGAATATATTTAATATAATTTATTTCATTAATATTCCCCTAAACCCTAGCCTAACCTATCTCCACCACCTTAAACATGGTTTCAAACTCATCCCAACCTATTCCCCCCATGCTAATTATAATCCTAATCTTAATCCTATCCTAACCCACTTCCTAATGATGTCACATTCCTAAATTTGTGATTAAGAACTCAACCCCCTTGAGAAAGTCAACTTTCTCAAGCTTGAGTCCGTCTAAGTCCACTTTCTCAAGCTTGGACTTACACCCCTCACCATGCCTCTTGAATGCTCTCATTAATGCATTATTAATGGAGATTTCTCAAACCCATGCCACATGAATTCCTTTGGCATTTATGTCTCTCACACCTCATTAATGGTTTTTACACCTCCATTAATGAACCTTGTCCCCCTCTCTCTCCTCATTTATTCTATAAATAGAATGAGTTTTTGAGCTCAAATGGCCCTTAGTTTTTGAAAGTATTGTTGTAATGACCACAATTTTAGAGTTAAATGTATTGTTATGTTGTTTAGATTAATTAGAAATACATATTGCATTGTACTTTTGATATTATGCATTGTTATTACCATGAATTTTAGAGCTAATATGCATGTTTAGTGAGCATCTAGACTAGTTTTGATTCAAATCTTCCATTCTTAGGTTGTATTTGTCACTGATTTGTGCATAATCTGAGGGCAAGATTATGACATTCTTCAAACTCCTCCAAGATAGGAAGCAATAGATCGGTTTTAGTGTTTAGCTTGAAACCCTTGCTTTTTATGATTTTCTACTAATATAATGATTTATTGAAGTGTTGTATCGTAGGTAATAGGTGCACTATTTCACTCACACATTTTTGGCGCCCACTGTGGGGCTCGATTTTAGTTTTTGCCTCATTTCAACTTTGTTTTTCACTAATTTTTCTTCCCAGATTTCATGTAAAGAGTTAGTTTTGGTAGCAAAATCTGGCATCCAGGATACACCCTCACACCACAGAAATTGAGGCTCCCATCTAGGATTTCCTGGGTCATTTTTAGCATAGGCTCGTATCTGGTAAAAAATCTATCTCATCTGGTAGCAGAGGCTTGTATCTCGTAAGTTGCATCATATTCTATATTTCTAGGATTGTATCTAGTTAAAAATTTTGCGTACTCCATTTCCTAGTCCCTAACACTTTAACCAGTTCTTGATTTAATCTTCTGACAGCCTAACGAGTGCTTGCAGGTTGCTGATAAGGAAGTAAGAAGACTTGGCTAACATGTGTGTTTGCAGGTATTTTTAAACTTATTTCAGTACTAACCATTTACAAAGCTTTTTCAAAACTTAACACATTTTCTCAATACTTGTTAAAGTGACTAGATTATTATGCTCTTTTCCTTTAAGGAAAATCAGAAAATTAGATGTTGGTTTAGCACTTGTAAAGGAATTTGAAGATAAATGGACAAACAAACTCACACTTTAATTCATTTTGGGAATCAGTAATTAGACAACCAAATCACTAAATCTTGTGGGATAACTAAACAAGTTACATCATTTAATTCATTTTGGGATCTAAAATTGAACAACACAAATCACTTAACATTGCAGGTAATTGAACAAGCAAATCTCATTGTCTAAGTTTTAGATCAAAAATTGAACAAGAAAATCATCTAACTTTGGGGAAATTGAACAAAACAAATTTTCTTTCACGAATCTTGTTTTCATTAACTTAGGAATATCTAAATCAAGCTCAACATAGCTTGAGGGAATGAACCTTGATTTGCATGTTTTGGGAGAAAATGACATGGATTAGGAGAGTATGCTCTTCTTCTTTCGAAGAATCAGAAATCTAGGCATCCTACGCTCGCTAATCCTTTGTATTCTTATTTAACAGTAGAGGGCCTGCCAGTTGAGGAAAAAATCTCCCGAGAATAACCCAAGTGAGGATAGGTTTTTGCCAATCCTTCCAAATCACTATAAATAGTTGCTTCCTTGTAGGCCAAAGCCTTGGAAGATGGAATCCATTTTTTTCTTAGAATTTTGACATCATTCCTTGAATATGCTTGGGTATGTGTGAAGTAGAGCCTCTTGAATCTTTCTTGTGACACTACACATATTTAAGTATTCATAGAGCTATACACCTCAATTTTTCCTTGTGCAATTCTATGGGAGATGGTTTCGAACAGATTGCCCCATCATAAACAAACGAACTTCATAGACAAACTACTTGATTCATCTCCGAAAGGGTGATAATCCTTGTGCAAGGCAAAAAGTAATTTCCCCAAGACACTCATCATATCATGCCCTCACTTGTGTTTGGAGTTGGCTAATACAACATCATGATTGGAGCCATTGCATGCTTGGTGATGGTTGTATTTTGATTAGCATTTGAGTGTGTACCTAAGTCAACAAGCAAGGATTTTCATCCTCTACCTAAAAAATAGGGCATAAGGATGTGTTTGTTCCCCTAACAATGAAAATTTGCTTGATGTATCTAAAAGGTCACTAACAAGATACAATCCTTCAAAACAAGAAATAAACTTCAATCCTTGGTCTACACAAGTGTTTTTCACTCACTAACAGGTCTCAGAAGGCAATTTGCAATCAAACAAACTTCACGCACTTTCAAGACAAAATTTTCAAAACTGACAAAATCTGACAGAGACATCAGAAACTTGTATCCCAAATTTCCTAGCTTTTATCTAGTATCTTGGATTGTATCTAGTATCCTGTGTCATATCTGGTAAACACATCATTGCATCTAGCATTTAAGCTTTCATCCTAGGTCATTAGAAGCTTGCATGCTATATTTCTTGGCTCACATCTAGGATAGTGGGCACTTACATAATAGTTTCTGAGGAAAAATCAGTATATTTGGGTACCCTTTTGGCTCTTTAGTATGTCCCTATTGTCATTTCTAGTCTCCATGTCACTGTGTCAAAACACTTTTTCAAACATCTACCTTGCATGTCCTGTCAATTTCTTGCAATCAGTCTCAATACATGTGGTCTATCCACTTTTCAAAACAACTTGATTCCCAGCTCACTATCAGGGCATTCTAACCCTCTGACCCTGGAATCATTTACTTCCACCAAAACACAAACAATACTTCCACCTAGACACTCCCACTTGAATGATTTGAGATACTACCTAACACTATCGGGAAACTTTGATAAAGTTGAGACATAACCTCATGGTTAGCACAAGACGCAACAAGTACACTTCTAAATAATTAAAATTTCTTCCAAGATCACTACACTTTCAATGAGGAGAAACATCCCGTAGCTCCCTACTTGATTTAGACTCTATAGCAATGGACAAAGCCACTCACAAATGGAGTGAGGCTTTTGAAGCATATGACAATAATAAAAATCAAAAGCATGAAGATAGTGATGAGGAAAAAGAACTACAATTTGACTATCCTTTGTTTGATTTGGGGAGTGAGGAAGACATCAGTGAAGAAGAGTATAATAAAATCAAACAAAGTAGTAAGTTCCACAAGATAATGGAAAAGATTATTGATGAAGATAAAGAGAAATAATTTATCCATCTAGCATCCACTAGCCTAAAGTTACCCAAGGATTATGATGTGGAACAACTAAAGGAAAAGGAGGTGCCAACTCCTATATCTATTCTCGCCAAAAACTCACCTTGATGCAAACAGATCTTACAACTCTCAAATAGGAGAAGGCTAAACCCAAGACAAAATACTTTGTGGACTCCATTTTTACATTTCCTTTCGACAAGAGTATCACTATGATTCCATTCCCTCCCAACATGGCAAGGCAAAAATATGACAATTATACGGGAGAGACCAATCCTCATGACCATATTAAAGAATTTTGTTCTCTAAGTATAGATTACATGCATGAACCTACATACCTCATGCGGATTTTTCTTAGAAGTCTAGGAGGCAACACCATGGAGTGGTTCTCAAAGCTTACACCTAAGGTAAAGAATTTTGAGGAGTTAATTCAATAATTTATCCGACATTACTCCTATAATATACAACACGATGTGACCATGATGGATCTGTGTGACACTAAACAAAAGACTGGCAAATCCTTTACACACTTTCTACAAAGGTGGAGGAAAATATTTGCACGGTATTCAAGAGCTATTCCTAAATCTGATAAAATAGAAATCTTTGTCAATAACTTGGTACCTGAGTTGAACTACACATTGAAAATGTAAGACTCCCTACCTTCGATAGGATGATCAAAATTGCCATCCATATTGAAGAAGTCGTGGTCAAAAAGGGGGAAATCACTTTTCAAAGTGAAAACAAATCTAAAAAAGCAAATTCCAAACCTAAATGGTGGAATAAAAACAAAAATGTTGTCAATGATGGAGTAGTAGACGCATCCAATATTATCCCTAAACCTAAGGTGTTCAATCTGACTAACAGCATGCAAGAAAGAAAAGATTCCAAGGTAACGACCCCCATACCCAAAGAAAATAATGATAATAGAAAGGGTCGGCCATGGACCTCCAAACCTCAAAGAACATTCACTCCTTTGGGAGAGCCTTTTTAGACTATCTTGAAGACACTATTAGACAACAAAGTTCTCACAATCCCAGATTCTAAACTGTGGGAACCAACGGTCAAACCCAGATGGTGGGATGACAATTCTTACTGTATCTTTCACAAAAAAAAAGGACACAAGACTAACAACTGTCTTAAGCTCAAACATGTTATCCCAGACCTTATTGAAGGAGGAAAAATCAAAGTGGAGGGACATACAACCAACGAAGATCATACAACATTTAACAAACCATTCCCTAATTATGAGAAAGGGGAAGCATCTAAAGGAAAAGGTAATGAAGTAAACTACACCTAATCCAATAATGATAATGTGATCAATATGCTAGACATTAAAACTGAAAATGTGGTCACAATCAAATATGTTAAAGACACATCTTCACAATCGAATGCAATAACTTGGAGTCAAACACAGGTCACGATCAAAGGACCTAATTCTACCTCAAAACTAGCATCAATGTCCAAGGTTCCTATTGTTACTATCCCCAAACCAGAAGCAAAACACATGGTTACTATTCCTGCAACAAAGTATGACTTGGTAGACCAATTGCAATGAACCTCTACTAAAATTTCCATTTTTTAGTGGCTTAAAATCTTCATCGTGCATAGGGAGATCCTGGAACAAGCCCTACATGCTGCAAATGTCCCAAAGGACCTTGATATAGACAAATTCCGAGCGATGGTTAATCACATCTCAGCATCAAATTATCTCTCCTTTTCTGAAGAGGGTAATAAATCATTGACACATCCACATAATCAACCCCTTCATATTTAAGTCCTCATTCATAAATCCTATGTTAGACGTGTATTGATAGATGGAGGTGTAGGATTGAATATTTGTACCCTTAATCTAATCAGTAAACTCAGTCTATCAAATTCCCACATAATGGGGTGGAAGTAACAATTCTTGCAGATGCTAATTATACTTGCAACAATATCAAGGTAGGTAGTATGATTCCATATAACAAGGAAGATATGGATGAGATTACTACTAAGACTACCAAAGACATGGTGATGAAAAGTTTTGGAAAGACCATAAAACTTGAAGAAATAGGTATGGGAGAATACAAGCTGAACACGACTCCATCACTGACAAAATTACCAATATCACCAAGATCCTATGGAAGACCCTCCTCATCTTTCACACCTACCACATCAAAAGAACTAGAAATCCACAAAGAAACTAGCATGGTTAAGGCATCCACATCTTGTTTAGATAATACAGAAGAACAAGTAGCCTTGGACTGGATTTACAAAGGAGAACCAAAGGAAGCTAAGGTCAAACATGTAGAAATATCCCCAGAGAAGTATGGTAAAGGATACAACCTCCTCAAACAAATGGGATACAAAGGAAAAGGACCTCTAAATGACACATGAAGAGGAATTTTTGAACCAGTGCACATAGAATTCAAGAATACTAGAGACAAAACATGACTAGGTTTTGATAATGAATCTAAGAAACCTACTTCAAAAGATACTTTGATCTCTGACAAAGGGAGTGATGAAACAAAAGAGACAGAACTAGAATAGTATTCCTATGAAATATTATTACATGTTGGTACAAATAATCCCAAATATCAAGGAGAGTGATATATATCAAGCTTTGAAACACCACAAGATGTTCACATGCCTTTAGTAGCACAGGCTCCTATTAAAGAGGTAGGAGAAACAACATAAGATGATCTAGAGGTACCAATGATAGAAATGACTACTGAGAACACATCCCAACAATAGGATTTACATCCTAACTGGGGGTAGTTAGTCACAATTTCACATGTCCTTGATTTACGACACTTTGATCCACAGGTGGCTAATCGGGTCCATCAAATAACTATTGCTGAATTCTTAAACAGGTCTAATGACGAAGTAACTGACTCTCATGATTATGAGTGGGATGAGCTATCTGTTGTCATAGAGTACATTGAAATAGATGTGATTCACATGTTTTTAGCTACACCAGCACCCAATGAACATTCTAACACTAGTCCCAACAATGTTGATATTCCTGAAGCAGAGGAAGAGTTTCTTCGCCCAATCATTGATGGAGAGATTGATGTTCTCATAAACCTAGAAGAACTTCAGAGGTAAAAAGAAAGAAGCCTCCTTTTATAGAGAGATGATGATGAAATTTCCACTGATGATTCAATAGATTTTGGTCCACATATAACTAGAAATAACCCTTTTAATGACGTTCTAACTCTTATTGATCTAAACATCAGAGAAATTAACTTAACAGAACATGTCATGTTAGTTAATAGTCTTGATGCTAACATGATGCTGTCCTTCCCAAAATTTGACTCCTTATCTTTGACAAACTCAGATCTAATTGATTGGACTAATATGGATCACACTCCTATCATGAACTTCCCCAATGATTACACCTTGGCTTGCTATCTGAACTCTTGTGAACCTTACCCTTTTTCCACCAATGCAAGGAGCGTGAACATGTCATAGGAGGATATCAATTTTCTCAGTCAAAAATTGAAAAATAAAAAGAAAAAGAGAACTGATGGTCAAAACCATGTTGTGGTAGTATCAGATTCTAAAATAGTAAAAACAAAAATGTATCTGATGGTGAAAACCTCTCAGAGGTGCCAAAGAATAAGATTCTTGATATCCTCCCTGAGAACTTTCAAGAATGATTTTCTGTACTGATAGAACCAACATAACCAGTTAACTTGGGCACAATTGAAGATCCTCAAATAGTTCAGCTAGCACAATCTTTGTTAGAAGAGGAAAAGGTATAGTTCACTGAGTTCCTGAAAGAGATGAAGATCAACTTTGCATGGTCTTATATAGATATGCCTGAACTCGATCCTAAATTAATAATGCACCATTTATCTATAGCTCCTGGGATCAAACCCGTGAAACAAAAACTCAAAAAGATGCATCTTCACGTTGCATTACTAGTAAAATAAGATCTAGAAAAATTATTGAAAGATGGATTTATCAGAGTCATTGCTCATGCAGGTTGGATCTCTAATGTGGTCCTAGTGTCTAAATTTGATATATCTATCAGGTTTTGTACAAACTTTAGAGACTTACACAAGGCATGTCCCAAGGATGACTTCCCACTACCCAATATTGATATGATCATAGACCTCACAGAAGGCTACCAAATGTATTTATTAATGGATCATTTCTCAGGCTACAATCAGATTAAAATTGCTCATGAAGATAAAGAGAAGAACGCATTTACATGCGCATGGGGAACCTTTTGCTTGAACATCATGCCATTTGGGTTAAAGAATATTGGTGCCACATATCAAAGAGTAATGACCACTATATTCCATGACATGATGCATAAAAACATGGAGGATTACATAGATGACACCTTATCTAAATCAAAAGAAAGAAATACCCATATTGATGAATTAAGAAAAATATTGGATTGTATGGAGAAATTTCAACTCAAGCTCAATCCAAAAATGTTGTGCCTTTGGGTTCCAATCAGGAGAGCTCTTAGGATTTATTATTTTAGCAAAAGGAATTGAAGTATATCCTGCAAAATTTAGAGCTATCTTAGAGATGACTCCTCCATGCAACATTAGTCAAATGAGGATGTTACAAGGGAGACTCCAGTCAATCAGGAGGTTCATGTCACAACTTTCTGACAGAGAACAACCTTTACTAAATTGCCACATAAGGGTGTCACCTTAAAGTGGGAATAACATTGTGAAGACAACTTTAGAGAATTAAAAGAGTACCTAGCTACTCCTCCCATTCTTATGGCACCCATTCATGGAAATCCATTTCTCCTGTATATCTCAGCTATAGACACATCACTAGGAGTATTGCTAGCACAAGAGGATGAAACTAAGAAAGAAAGAGAAATCTACTATATCAGTAGAACACTAGTAACCTATGAACTCAATTGCAACATAATTGAAAAAAAACATGCTTAGCAGTTGTCTTTGCATCACAAAAATTGAGGCATTACATGCTATCACATACAGTAAGGCTCATTGCAAAGATAGAGCCTTTAAAGTATCTCCTGTGCAAAACAACATTAACAGGATGTCTAGAAAAGTGGGTCCTCATTCTGAGTGAATTTGACATTGAGTATGTAGAGAGGAGGGCTATTAAAGGACAAGTCCTCGCAGATCGACTAGTTTATTTGCCTCTCCAAGATGACGATCCTTTAAGGATTGAGTTTCTTGATGAGATGATTATGCATTTGACTGAGTATTTATGGAATATGTACTTTGATGGTTCTTTCAAACAACAATGCTTTGGAGAAGGAGTTCTGTTCATAACTCCTCAAGACTACAAGATACCCAAGTCTTACAAATTGATGTTTCCATGCACGAACAACATTTCTTAATATGAAGCATTGGTAAATGATCTTAAACTTTCCATGGAATGGAAGATTGTAGAGTTACACGTGTATGGTCACTCCCAACTCATTATAAATCAAGTCAATGGTGATTATCAGACAAAAGATGAGAGGTTGACACCCTACAAGCAATTGGTCAATGACCTAAAGAAGTGCTTTTTCTTCATCACATTTCAGGAGGTACCCAAAACATAGAATAAGGCTATAGATGCTAGGGCTACATTGGCATCCATGTTACAATTGGAGGAACATAAATTTCTCTATGAATTCTTGGTGGAAGAATTATCCTACCCAGCATTTGATACCCCTAAATACCAAGTAATTTGTGCTTTGAACGCCCAAGACCCATCTGGGTATGCTAAAATTATTGCCTACCTAACTAACCAAACCATTCCCAATGACCTATCCAGAAATGAGAAAAGAGCCTTGATTAGGATAGCATCATGTTATGTCCTCATAACTAATAACTTATATAGATGAGGTCTTGATGGTATGCTTCTTAGATGTTTAGAACATGAAGAGTCATATCACGCATTAAAAGAAGTCCATGAAGGTGTATGTGGATCACATTCAAACAAGTTTTCACTAGCAAAGAAACTACTTAGAGTAGGCTATTACTAGCCTACCATGGAAAAATATGCTATTCACTTATCAAAGACATGTCATAAGTGCCAAACACATGGAAACCTCATCTATGCTCCTGCTAGAGAACTTATACCTTTCCTAACACATTGGCCATTTCAACAATGGGCCTTTGACTTGGTTGGACAAATATATCCCAATTCTTCAAATGGACACAAGTTCATCATTATGGCCACTAAGTATTTCACGAAGTGGGTCAAAGCCATGCCGCTGATCAAAGCCACTAGAAAATAGGTGGCTATGTTCATTTTAAACTACATTATCTATAGATATTGGATACCCTCTTCAATTGTAACAGATAATGGGGGTCAATTTTATTACCAAGACATTGATGACCTTTGCAAATAGTTCCACATCACTCAACACTGCTCCTTAATCTATTACCCTCAAGGTAATGGACAGGATGAGGCATCTAATTAGAATATTCTTAAGATCTTACACACAACTATGAGTAAGTCTGCCAAAGACTGGCATTCACAACTAAATATGACATTATGGGCCTATTGAACAAGCATCAGGACACCAACTAGAGCCATGCCATTTTCTCTTGTTTATGGCACTGAGGAAGTATTACCTATTGAGGTTGAAATCCAATCTTTGCGCATATCTTTACAAGGTCTTTTTACTCATGAGAAATACCACATTGATAGGGCAAACTCTTTAGACTTACTTGATGAGTGCAGGAAACATGCGTTCAATCATCTAAAAGTGTACCAAGCATGAATGTCCAAAGGGTACGATAAAAAATTCAAACCATGGAAGTTTCAAGTCAGAGATCTTGTCCTAAAGGAGAATCCTAAGAACTTGCCTAACAGAGAATAGAAAGGAAAGTTTGAACCTAATTGGTTGGGAACTTATGTTATCACTGCTACTTTTGGGACTGAGCTTATCAACTAGCTACACCTGAGGGAGACATTATTCTAGATCCTATCAATACTCTACATTTGAAGTGGTTCTACACTTAATTTTTGGCTAGCAGAGCCTATACAGTGAAATAGTTCTCAGAAAATACCAAAAAAATTTAGAAAATTGATCCTGAAGAAATCCAAAAATAGTGGAAAAAGTCATGACGAAAGGTATCCTTGGTGAAAAACCTAGCAAACAGGTGCCTTGATACTACAAAAAAATTCAAAAAAGAAAAAATAGCAAAAAAATTGTAAAAGAGAAAAGTGCCTTAATGAAAACTTGGTAAAACAGGCGTCTTGGTAGCAAAAAGAATAAGAGTTTTTCCAAGTGGTGAAAACCTAGAAATCAGGTGTCACTTGTATTTTGCACTCTATCTATCAGTACATTGTTGATACTAGGCCTTCACAATTACACCTATGCTAAAATTTGACTTTGTTTCCTTACAAAAAGATTATCCTGGCTTGGGATTTGTTTGTATTTCTATCTTAGGGTCAAGTCATTTTGCACTGGGGGCATCTTTTCTACTATGGTAGGTTGCGTCTACTAGCTCATGATAGGATGGTTTTTCTTGTGATATGATGCTTCTCATTACTTTCCCTAAAATGTCACGTTCATGAAACAAGGATGACACACACATTTCACTAACATGAATGGTGTTCCTAAGACCTACATTGAATTTCAAATAGGAAGAAGGTTGTACATAGACATGGAACACATATTTGCTTGAATTCCAACTTTTTGATTGATGAATCTCTATTGCACTTGAAAAATTAATCAATAGTATTTCTCAATACTACCTAAACATAGTTTGATCTTGGTTTGATTATGACTCTTTTATGTACCCATGATGTTTTAACTAAGGGCATCTAAGATGTTATGATTTTTATTTGATTGATTCACAATTGATAGTTGTTATGTCTTCCGAGTTACTCCATGATGTTTGCGCAAAGACAAAGAGTTGCAAGGATAGAGGAATAAAATTTTCTTGGTTTTCTATGTATGGTGATTGTTCCAAATGATCCTATAAATTTAACCTAACTTGGATGTTTATGGTAAGAGCTACCAACATGAGTGGATAGCCACATATATCTCGATCTTTGTTATGTATAAACTACAGTGAGGTTGAAACAATTACCTTGTCTATTTTATAAACTCAGATTCTCACTAAGGTATACGAAGTATAATGTACCCAAGGATATGAATTTTCAAGGTCATTGTGGGTCCAATATCTTACCTTACATAGATTCTGATATAGTAAAAGGAAGCTGACTAATTTGTTATCCTGGCTTCTATGCCTTGATGCCTAAGTCTATTTCTGACATTTCAATAAACATAGTATTCATAATTTCATAATATCACTGGGTATTCTTGATGGTTGTACTATCAAGTGGTATCCATTCCAAAAAATTTTGAATGATGATAAACATGTTACAATATCTGCAAATTAGTGACAAGTCCTAAGAGTCTCCATATAGCTGCATTTAGAGATTGCATGATGCATTTAAAAAAAAAGGGAATGTGAGCTCAAAAATGATTTCAATTTTCTTCTAAATCCAAGTTAATTACAACAATTTAATATTACTGATATTTATATCATTACACATCCATAGCATACATTTTGCATCAATAATATGATCTCACAAAATAGTACAAAAAGAAATGTCTCATGTCTGACTCCCCTCTTCTCCCTGATCTGGATGAGGAGGAGGAGGAGGAGGTGGTACAAATGGAGGTGGAGGAGGCATCACTCCCTCAGACTACTGAGAAACCTATGAATAAGAAAGTTCTCTTTGGCCCTCTGGAACTACAGCATGTTATAAGGAAAAGTAATAGGATTCTTTCTGTCCCTGGTGAGTGGCTATCTGAGCCTGGGTATCTCTCTTCACTTTGAGCATATCACCTTGTCTATCTCACTGTGCTCTAAGGTGCTCCAACTATGCATCCTTATCTATCAATAGAGCCTCTAAAGTAGTGATGCATGCTCTCAAATTCTCTCTCTCCCACTCACACTGAGATAGTGGGTCTCCATCTCTGTCGGAACCCTTGCCAGAATCCTATCTTGAAGGTCTATCTTTTGACCTATCTGGCTGCCTCTATTGTTTGTACTGCTCCCCTATAAGTAATGGCCCTAGCTCTATCTAGGGAGAAACAAATCTAAATTGGGTGCGCTGACACTCTCCACTACCACTGGCCACATCTGCAGTGCCACCCAGAGCTCCACCTCCCCTAGCATCTCCACCATCATCCCCATCATCTGGAGGAGGACGCCTAGCATCTCATGTCTCATCTCTACCTCCATCTCGTCCTCTCCTAGAACCCCTAAATCTCTATGCTCCTCCCCTCCCCCTAGCAGGTTGATCATTGAGATCATAATCTATTGGATCCTCTATAAGAGGAATAGCTTCCTCAGGCATTATGAATCATGGAAATGTATGCTAAAGAATCTCTACAACATACCCATCCAAACAGCCTACATCTACAACATCATGATGGAGATCCCAATCGACTCCAACTATGTCTCAAATCTCCTAGTAGGCAGTCTCATATACTACCTGGGCACCCATAATGGTGCCTCATCATGAACTCTGGCATATATAGTCACGTCTTGGGTACTTCCCTTTCATCGGTCAAACTATCTCAAAACTTGGGTATGCACAAAATGTTCTATGACGTATCTGGTCCTTCTGATTAGGTACCTGCTCTGAAACAAAAATGGAACCTATCTAGCATCCTAGGTCCAGTCCTCATATTCCAAGTACACCCTCCATACTACCTCTTTCATATCATCAAAAATATGTCTCCAATACTCTACCTTACCCAAATGGGGCTATTGAATCAAACCGTCATACATATAAACATAAGGCTGCTCAAGTGCACGCTTCCTATCTACAATGGGTCATGTCACTGGGATGTTCTCTAGGCCCAGATCTAGAGAATCAAAATCCCCACAATCATTCTCTAAGTATAGTGGTAAATAATCTCGTGGAGCTCTCGGTACATATGAGTCAGAATATAGTTGCCCCATGCAAATCTCCATCTAGAGATGACCATCTACTCAAGCATGTGTACCCATCATACAAGGAATCCATGTTGTCCTCTATCTAGCATTAGGATGCCACCAATCAACCCTGCCAAATACATAGATAAATGATCATATTGATCGCACATATAATCCCAGGAGAGATATATCTGATCAATAGTGTCATCCTAGAAATACCAATGAGCTTCACCAATTGCCATGGTAGAAGTTGACTCAAAGTGCACCTCATGGCCAATAACTGGAACTCACAGTATGTGCCATATGTCCTCAGGTGTGACTATTATCTCCCCGGCTAGGAGATGGAAGGTGTTGTGCTCTGAGTGCCATCTCTCAGCAAGAGCAGTCAACAAACCTTGATTTACCCCTATATTGGGTAAACCAATCAGTGATCATAGTCCTACTCAAACCACTACCTCCTACTCATCATCTAATAGTAGTCCAGCCAAGAAAGAACACGTCCTGGATATGTACCTTGAAATGTGACTACCTCAAAATCCACCTATTTTTGGCAATTAAAAGATAAATCAGTATTCTATCTATGACAAAAATGCAGAATTGTGATCAGCTAAGTGATTTAGGATCTGCAGTAGATAAATAGTTCACAATGGCTAAGTTTTTAAGTCCAAAAATGAGATGTGATCCTTGAAAAATAGGGTGCGATCTCTTTCCTCAGATGCAATCCTAGAAACATGGGATGCGATGGAGAACACTAGGTGCAATCCCAGAAATCCCAGATATGACCCCAAAAATAGGGTACGGCATAAACAAAATTTCATATCCTAAACTAAGCTAAAAAAAGGTTACACGATGTGATCTAGGACATACTGGATGTGACACAAAATTTTGGTAAAATAGGATATGATCTGAGAAATACTAGATGCGACGCGGTTTTAGCAGGGTGCGATCTGGAATCTCGAATGCGACCTAGTATCTAAAAGGTTATAAAAGTTGTAAAAATGCATTAAATTTAAAATTACCAAATTCATGAGGTAGTTTTGCGACTACTTACTAGAGGTGCATAATTTATCAGGCGCTGATGACGACGACTGAGCTCGAAACAATGCTTCCTGACTAGGACCACCATCTTCTCTATAGAGCTCTCAAATTTACTATGGGTAAAAGTGAAAATGAATAGTAAAATGGTGATTTTTGAGATATATATTGGTCTTTTGAGCTATTTAGGAGTTCCAACACTCCTCCCAGGCAACTGTAACTACATTTTTGTTCTCTATTTGATCAATCAGGAACCAAATTGAAGGTGCCTAAGGTGTTTTATGCAGTACAGTAAACTTTTTACGATAGTTCTTGGTAATGCAAAATTGCTCCATCTATTCTAAAAATCTGTCAAATTGCACATTTCATCAAAAATCTTGGTCCAACATCATTTTATCAGTCTCACCACTCACATTTTCATGTAATTAACTTGGTTCTCGTGTGTTTTATCAAAAACACACCTTTTTTTCTTCACTTCTTCTAATCCATTCTTTCTTGACCTAACTATTCCATGCAAGCAATACATTCTTTCAATAGAGGGATTTCATTTCTTTCCTTCGATTTCATTCTTGAGGGGGCATTATCACACTATCATCAATCAAATTCTTGCTCAAAACAACATTAAAATTGACTTTGTTATCAAACAACTAGGGGCTTGACAGTTTCCTTGACTAAGTCAAAACTGTTGGATAGAAAGCTTTGGTTCTCATAAGCTAGATATCTTGTGTTCCCTCATTTTAAAAGATTCTTACTAAGCTCCTGGTAGCTTCATACTAACTTTTGGATGACAACCAACTTCGGAATCAGTATTATCAATCTTTGGATGACAACAAAGTTCTGAATTGGTATCTTTAAGATCTTTTACTGAACTTTGGATGACAATCAAGTTCAAATTCAATTCTATCATTTTAGTTCAATCAAGTGCGATACTAATCTCATTACGCATTTCGTTCAATCATGACCGAAATTCTCAAAACTTTTTGAAGTCAACATAAAAAACTTTATTTGAATCAATGTGCTACTTGCACATGAATTCAAAGAGGGGAAAATGTAACCACCTAGATTTGGTCTGCTCTAAACATAGACCCTATTTTCCCTAAGTGTGATCATTCCCCCAATTATGTCTAGAAAACTCTTCAATCAGCTGGCATAACTATTCAAATCAGATTTAATCTCCTAAGTGATTTAATAAATCAATTTTATTAATCACCTAAGCCAATTAAAATCAAATCAATTCAAATCATATCTGGCTAAGGTGATTAATTTAAAAAGGAATTAAATAAATCCCTATTATATTCTAAATCACTTGCAAAGCCTATCTTTGAGCCTAAATTAATATAATTAATTGCCTATAGTCCTAATTAATTATCTAAATCAATAAAAATCTTAAATAATTAATATTCTTATTTTTGAATGAATATATTTAGTATAATTCATTTCATTAATATTCTCCTAAACCCTAGCCTAACCTATCTCAACCACCTTAACCATGGGTTCAAACCCATCCCAACCTATTCCCCCCATGCTAAGTCTAAATCTAATCCTAATCTTAATCCTATCCTAACCCACTTCTTAATGATGTCACATTCCTAAATTTGTGATTAAGAACTCAACTCACTTGAGAAAGTCAACTTTCTCAAGCTTGACTCCCTCTAAGTCCACTTTCTCAAGCTTGGACTTACACCCCTCACCATGCCTCTTGAATTCTCTCATTAATGCATTTTTAATGGAGACTCCTCAAGCCCATGCCTCATGAATGCCTTTGGCATTTATGTCTGTTACATCTCATTAATGGTTTTACACCTTCGTTAATGAACCTTGTCCCCCTCTCTCTCCTCATTTATTCTATAAATAGAATGATTTTTTGAGCTTAAATGGCCCTTAATTTTTGAATGTATTGTTGTAATGCCCACAATTTTAGAGTTAAATGTATTGTTATGATATTTAGGTTAATTATAAATCCATATTGAGTTGTAATTTTGATATTATGCATTGTTATTACCATTCTTTTTAGAGCTAATATGCATGTTTAGTGAGCATTTACACTAGTTTTGATTCAAATCTTCCATTCTTAGGTTGTATTTTTCACTGATTTATGCATAATCTAAGGGAAAGATTATGTCATTCTTCAAACTCCTCCTAGATAGGAAGAAATATATTGATTTTAGTGTTTATCTTGAAACCCTTGCTTTTTATGCTTTTCTACTAATATAATGATCTATTGAAGTGTTGTGTTGCAGGTTACAAGTGCACTATTTCACACTCATAGGTAGTGCATTAATTGTGCCACTTAGGGCACTGTCTATAAATATGGTGATGTAAGAGCTCATTATTAACCAGCAATTTAGAGTGAAGAAGCATAGCAGAGCAAAACCAGAGTGACCAGATTGCAGAGTACTCCAAGTAGATTCACAGCATTTAGATTCTGAACATCAGTAGCTAGATAAGGTTAAAGTAAGTAACAAAGATCACCAAGCTCACTATTTTTTTTTATGGTGAAAACCCTAAATTCACGTAAATGATGGAAAACACTTCTCATGCATCCAAGATCAAGAATGATAAGGAGAAGAAGGTGAACCTGATAAAGAACTCCACTTGTGAAGAACCATAGTATAAAATTTGTCTAGAGGTTGCTTTGCAACCCAATGATGTCGGTGGATTCTCCAGATTTCCACCTAGGGTTTTACTTATTGAAGATGTGTGTTCCTACATACATTGAAATATTGCTAAGATAGGACATCTTGAAGTTGACCAAGCTTACAAGAAGCTTTGCACAGGAAAAACCATTAAGGAGGAACATAAACACATAGAGGTCAAAGAGATAACTTGTGCCCTAATGTTCCCAAGAGAGTTCAAAACTGAGTGGATTCAGGTACTTCTAAGCAGAGTGCATGACCAAAATATGTGGATAGATGAGCCAAAACCTATCACATGAGATGTGAAATATTCTATTACTGGTTATCATAACCAACAAGGCCAAGGATCTCAAACACCCTCCTTATCCTGAGATAGAGAAGATGACAGGAGCAGTTTGGGATAATAGGGTATTGAAGGTGAATGCCATCACTGATCAATAACTCAATTTTGGCGCATGTGTGCTAGGTTACAAGATATATCAATCCAACATCCTAAACAACATAGCATGTGGAGCAGTTGACACTTCTTATAATATTGTCAAGAAAGGTTTGCAATTGGATCTATCTGAGCTTCTACTGAAGCAATTAGATGAGAACATGGGGTTCAAATCACTCTTAATGTGTACATTTTTCTACTTTAAGAAATTTTTTCCATCCATAGAAAATCTCAAATTAGATACTTCCCGACCAGTGACCATACAAATCAGTGAATTCATCAAGTCACTAGGTGACAACTTTGTATCAGTTATGGATGAATACTTCACTAGATTTAAGGAAAGAATGCATAAAAGAATGAGGATTCCAGAATAACTGGTGGAAAAGTATATAACTAATATATGTTTTATGGTGGAAACTAATTACACATATATTAAACAAGCTATACTGAGGAAAGCATGGTTTCCACCACTTGACTATGAGGTCAACATAGATCAAGCTAACAATGCTATTGAGGCATTGATTAATGAACCATTGGAAAAATCACAACCTAGGTTTGGAACCTATGAAGAAGCCAAGGAAATAATTAAAAAAGGATTAGTTTTGAAAAAATTGATAGGAAGAAGGACAAAATGGTAGACACTAAATAAAACATTGTCATTAAATGATGAGGATTCTGAACAAAAGGATGACACCGAGGGACAACCACCCATTGGTAAAGAATAAAATTTATATGACTCTGAATCCATAGAGTTTGATGCACCACCACCACCACCAGCAAAGAAAACTAGGACCACTACTGTATATAGGACTAGAAGTCAGACAACAAAGGATACAAGTGCTTCACTGATCAAGAAACGAGAAGTAAGGACATATAAAAGGAAGCCTCAAAGAAGGAAAAAGGAACCAACAAAAAGAAGAAAGTTCCTCAGAACTAAGGAAGACATAGAGGACACTAGAAAAGATGAACAACCTATCAAGAATAAGTTCCCTACCACCATTGATGATGTTTGTGCATCAATTATTAAGTTAGGTTCAATAATTGGCCCCAAGATTAGAAAATGGATAACTCTGGACCCCGAGGACCAGGATAAGTTAGAAGAGGCAATCATTACAACAATGTGTGTATTCAAATATGTGCCAACACTATTTGGAGATAAGATGCCACAAGAGCTTATGAATAAATTTTTGGCAAGGTGGACATATGCACTAAAGGAAAAAAAAAAAAAAGGGAAAGAGCCCTAGTTTCAGTTATGCCACCTGAATCTAAGATGGAAGAGATTGAAGAAATGATGAAGAAAAATTCCAATAGGTTCTCACAAAAATTAAGAGCATACAAAGTGCTACAGGGAGAAATAATTGAGATTGATAGAAAAATTGAGGATTAATGGAGAAAGACACTTGATGTATCAGAATAAGACACAAGCCCCAAGCTATAATTAGCTCTTACCAATGAGCCACACAATGAAGAAGATCAAGCTCAACCGAGCCCTGAACATATTCTTATAACTGATGAGTATGTAAATGAAGAAGCATTTAACAGAACAACTAAAAAGGATATGGAAACTGCAGAT
Source organism: Thuja plicata (assembly GCA_018584345.1). Classification (NCBI taxonomy): domain Eukaryota; kingdom Viridiplantae; phylum Streptophyta; class Pinopsida; order Cupressales; family Cupressaceae; genus Thuja; species Thuja plicata. The sequence continues at coordinate 1,732,134 of MU227431.1, forward strand.
GAAACATGGCTCGATAATACTATCATTTACATTACCAGAGAAGATCATGCATATGAGATAAAGAAAGATGAAGATGTCACTGTTTCCCCAGACCAAACTGAGGAACAAGAGACAAAAACAAATGTTGCACAAGTGAATATACTGAGCCAAATGCCATTGTTAATACAAGCTATTAACATATTCTCACAAAAGGAAAACTCACCCAAGCCTGATGCAAGCATACCCGAGGATAAGGGTAATGATGAACATAAAGATACAATAGATGAACAAAATGTACTAGATGGAGAACCAAAAGGAACATATGAAGATAAAAAAGATAAAGGTGAAAAAGAGAAGAAAGATGATACTACTCCTAAGGATACTGAAGGATATGCTATAGATAAATGTAAGGTTGATGTGGAGATGTCCACACCCAACCGACAGGCATATACCGATCAACAAGAAAAAGACATGACACCACCAAAGCCTTCATCAAGTACATCTTACCAAGAAAAGGATCTTGCTATGGTGCTACATTCAGGTAGTTCCCATACAATATCCAAGAAGAAGAGAAGAACAAGAAAAACAAACTACAAAATTTACACTGGATTAAATAATAGAGATACCAAAATGTGATCCAACTACATGGGATCATGAATCTCTAATTGAGTATGGAGAAATATGTTATCCAAAAGATATGCAAGAAAATCATAGGAAGGAGCAAAAGGAATCAAAAGTGCTACAAATTACAAGGGACATATTAACAAATATTGTTCCTGACATAGATTTTGATCACAATGCCCCAATCCTTGATCAACTTACCATTCTTACCGATGCCATTCAATCACAGAATGTGGATGCAAAAAAAAAATTGAAGAATGAGCTGAGAAAAAGTACCAGTATAAATTATCAAAGAAAATAAGCCAAGAAGTGGTAGAGAAAAAGGTGAAGCTGTCTAAAAAAGTAAGTGAGTTAAAACCTATCATTTCAGAAGCAATAGCCTTAGTTCAAAAGTTAAGCACTTTAGTGAAATTCACTAAGGAGAATAGTGAAAACATTGCACAACTAGATGCAAATCTAAATTCTAGTGCTCAAAGTCTCTCAACAATAGACAATGCAATACAGTTGCATTATGCAAAATTAATGGAAGCTAAGAAGTTGAGAATTCAAATCCAAGAGGTAGAATCAATGTTTCAGGATGAGGTAACTGAGCTACAGGCTCTACACTTACCAAATTTGACACTACTGCTGAAACATATGACAACAGCCAGGAGATTAATAGCAATCCTAGAGATGTCTGTCACTGATAGCATCTATGATATACATGCTAGGATCACATTAGAGAAAATGAAACTTGAACACCTACAAGAGAAATGGGAAAAGATGACGGAGGACATAAAAAACTCTCGTTCCCACATTTTTGACAAACTGTAAGTCATTACACCTTTGTCCTTACTATCAAAAAGGGGGAAAATGATATGTATAGGATGAAATTGATAGGGTACAAAGGGGAAATGATATGTATAAGAGTAAATTGATAGGGTACAAAGGGGATAATGATATGTATAAAGGGGATGTTAAGTCTACATACATATACTATACCAACATATACATAGGGGAGTCATAAATGACAAGGTGAACACATGGTGTACATTACTAAATATTTTAGTATTTGCACATATGAATTTTTGATACTAATGTCAAAGGGGGAGATTGAAGACATGTTTTTTCATTAGTATGCAAAGGAAAAACTATTTTGAAACCATTGATAACACCAACACCGAAATTTAGAGTTTAGAGCAAACCCGATAGAGTAACCCAACACAGCATACCTGACAGAGGAACCCAAAAAGAACAGTATAGTGCAGCCCAACATAATAGATGATAGAGGAACCTGACATACCAAAGAGAAACCCAAGCACTAGTCTACTAAGAGACAGTTAGAATCCTGAGAAATGTAGACCTGACTTCCATGTTGGATAAAACACTTATGTTTTATATTTATCTTTTCTATTAGCTTTAAATCCATTTCTTTAGGGATAAGCAATGTAATTGTAATTGTTTTAATCAGTTTAAATGATTAGAAACATGAAAACTAGGAGAGCAACATCAAGTTGTAGACCTTCGATCATAGAGTTATTATTGTAATACGTGAAACTCACTTAGGTCAAAATCATTGTATACATAGATATGTAATCTATGAGAACACATGTGTGTAATGATGATTGTAGCCGAGGAGCACATCTATGGATCAAACTAAGAGTTTTATGCATAAGAACAACCAAGGATGAAATTAGTTATCAAGAAAAAGAACCAAGGCTACAGAGAAGAATAGAGGTATTGATAAATCACAATAGGTGATAAATATACTTGTAATCTTTATTGGATCTGTTAGCAGCAATTGTAGATTGCACATACTTAGGTCATTGAATATTTTTGACTACATTCTAACAAGTGTAGAAAATAATAGAAATCCTTGTGAAAGGTGGATTTAACAATCCTTTGTAAATCTCTTAACCGAGTGCACACTAAACAGTGTTGCTAAATCTCTTAATAGAGTAGACCTTAACTAGTCTCTACATAATACTCCTAACAGGGTAGATCATCAGAAGTGATCAAAGTTGTAAGCCTTAATTGGCCTCTTCCATTATGCAGATAGAGAAGCTTTTTGGGCATCCCCAATGTAGTTTTTACCTTCTAATAGGGGTTTTCTGCATTACCAAATCTTGTGTCGTGTGTCTATATATTTCATGAATTTTTCTATGCGTTTTTTACATGATAAATGAATTAATGATTTGATATAACATACACAAAGATATGATATCAGAATATGGTTGGTAATACAATTTATTACTAAAAGGATAAAGGTTAATTGATAAAAGTGTTGAGGGTACTGATTCACCCCTCCCCTCTTAGTACACCATTCCATTATTTCCAACATGTTGCTACTGGTTTTGACAGGGTAGTAGTGAGAAAAATGGCTCCCCCATAGAATCTAATAATGAAAATCATTAATGGCCTACATAAATATGGTAGGGGGGCCTCTATATAGTTTAAATATTAGGTAGGAGTCCAGAGGATTAAGTGTACTATTTTTATGGTCATGCCCTAGGCGAGCACTATGTCCAGTTAGAGGTTTGACAAGAGCTAATAGTGTATGATTACAGGGAAACTATTGGAGGATTAGAACCAAGGTTGGTTTCATAAGAAAAGAGGTCCTTCAGATAACTCTTAGTAATCTTAGGCATTGAACAATCCATTTAGAGACATTTTTAAAAAGAAATTAGTAGCCTGTGCCAAATTAGCCTAATTAGACCTATTTTCCCTTAAATCTAGGAACCTATTGTACAGTGGCCTTAGAACCATAAAACCTAAAAAATATTTGAGGTCTTTGAAAAGGGTATTTGAATCTCTAGTTTTGTTTTGGGTTCATTTGGGAAAATATAGAAATAAGTTGGAAAAACTCCCTAAGTAGGGATAATTAAGTAATTAGTCCCAGAAGACCAAATTCTCCTCAAACCTTGAAATTGTTTGAAATATTATTGATACCCAAGTCAAGTTGTATTATGTGGATGCAAGAATATTACTCAATAATGATTTTTACCCCCTACAAGCACTAGATGATTTTTTGAGTTAGAAAGCACCTGGAGACATCCAAGGATAAGTGAAGGAGTGAAGGAAAATTGAATGATATTTACCTCTCGGTGAAGCAAAATAGATACCAATCCCTAGAGTGGTATTGGGGAAATTCCTAGTTGAGTAAAGTAAGGACTTGAAAGATCCTAGAAGAGAAGAGAGGGTCTGGTGAAGACTAGAGTTAGTTAGAGGCCTAGTTGGGATTGTGCAAGCTCACTAGGAGTGTATCTATCATATTGGTATCATAGCCAATAAGATTTGTCTTGTGGTGAATGTTTCATCTAGTAGATTCAATATGAGAGTCTAAAATGGTGACAAATGCAGATTTGGAAAATAAGGTGGATGAGAAAGAAGAAGGGAAAAAATGCTCCGAGAGAGATTGGCACAAATGGAACACATAGTGGAACAAGTAGAAGAAAAGATTGAGGAAGTGAAGGATAAGGTTGAAGAAAAGAGTAAAGAGACTACATTAGATGATGAGGTCCCTGAAGTTGAACTTTTCCTCACTGAAGAACCATTATTGAAATCACTAAAGGCTTTGAGTGGTAAAGCATTGGAATTATTTCCTATCTTTAGTGGAAAGATGGAACCTAAAATAGTCCTAGATTGGATAGAAGGACTAGAGAAACACTTTCAGTGTGATGGCATAACAAAAGCTCAAAAAGTAAAGGTAGCTAAGGCAAGACTTAGAGGGTCTACACTCACTTGGTGGAAGTTTATCAAATATGAGAGAGAAGGAAGGAAAGAAGCCCATTACCACATGGAAGGCTATGGTAACAAAAATCAAAGATTCATATGAACCTAAAGACTATGAGATTCAATTGCATAGAAGAAGACAAAGTCTAAGACAGAAAGACATGGATGTGAACTCTTATACTGAAGAGTTTCAAATCCTATGCTTGAGGTCTCGAGTTGTAGAAGATGAGAAGGTGAAGGTAGCTAGATACCTTAATGGCCTCAGGTGGACTATTAAAGATGAGATGAGTCTCTTAACCCCAGATACTATTTAGAGATGCCACCAAATTATAGTTAAGGTGGAACAAAAGGTAATAAAGAAGAAAGACTCATGCACTACCATAGGTAGAGGAAAAGGAAGAGATAATAGAGGAAAAAGAGGTGGATATGGTGGTACAAGTTCAGAGACAAAGGCTCAAGGAGAGACCAAACCTACTAAACAACAAGAAGGGAGTCAAAGAAGAGAAAAATTCAATAGAGGAAGAGGCTCTAATAAAAATTGGAGAGGAGGGAACAAGAGTCAAGGGAGAGGATATTCCTCCTTTACAAACATGAAATGCTATCACTGCAATCAAATGGGACACCTTTCATACAGGTGTCTAGAGAAATGCTCTACTTCTCATGGAAATGACAAGAGGGTAAAATTTGTTCAAGAGGAGTCTAGTGGTGGAGGAAAACATCCTTAAGTACCCTTAGTGTCTAAAGAAGGAGAGAACTTGACGATGACAAGAAAATTAATCAAGGAGCTAGTGAAAGAGGAACCAAGCAAGAGAAGATCACTATTTAGAGTGAAATGTGAAATGATGGGAAAAGTGTGTAGATTCGTCATAGACTCAAGTTCTAGTAACAACATAGTCTTAGAAGAGGTAGTTAGCAAAATGAAGATGAATATAATTCCACATAGTAACCCATACAAGGTTACTTGGTTGAACAAAGGACAACATGTCCTTGTGAATGAACAAGAATGGGTAGACTTCTCCATTTGTAGCTATAAAGACAAGGTGTTGTGTAACATCCTACCCATGGATGCATGTCACCCTTTTCTTGGTAGACCATGGAAATTTGACAGACAGGCCATGCATAATGGATCAAAGAATGCCTATTCTTTCAAGAAAGACAATGTGACTTTCAAAATACAGTCATTGTTAGAAGGAGAAAGGAATTCCTAAGGCCCTAATGTCCTTATGGTCAGTGAAAAGGAGTTTATTGAAACCTTAGAGGAAAGAGAATGAGTGGGATTTTTAGTACTATTGAAACCTCAAGAAGAAAATGCAGACAAGTTAGTCAAGAAGATAAATATACAAAAAGAAGTGCAAGAGTTGTTGCAGGAGTACAACAACATAGTAAGTAATGGGAAACCATCAACCCTATCCCATAAGAGATCTATTAGTCATCAAGCTAACTTTATCCCAGGAGATACCCTTCTAAATGAGGCTTCCTATAAGATGACCCCTATACAAAATAAGGACATTGCCAAGAAAATTCAAGAAATCCTAAGCCAAGGTCTCGTTAGGAAAAAGCATTAGTCCTTGTGCATTCCCCACTCTCTTAGAACCCAAAAAGGGAGGAACTTGGAGGCTCTATACTGATTCAAGGGAAATAAACCAAATTACCATTAGATATAGGTTCCCTATCCCTAATTTTAAATACCTAATGGGGTTTCTAGGAGAAGCAAAGTATTTTACTAAGATTGACCTACATAGTGGTATCATCAAATTATGGTCAATGAAGGGGATGAATGGAAGATAGTCTTCAAAAATATAGAAGGTTTATATGAATGGATTGTGATGCCATTTGGGCTATCTAATGCCCCATCTACATTCATGAGACTCATGAATGAAGTCCTAAAAGACTACATTAGAAAATTTTTTGTAGTGTATCTAGATGATATACTAATCTATAGCAAGACTAAAGTGGACCATCTCAGACATTTGCAGATTGTTTTCAATAAGTTGCATGAAGAGGAGTTGATGATAAATTTGGAAAAGTGTGAATTCATGAAGTAGGATTTGGTGTACCTCGAGTTTCTATTGTCTCAAGGCAATCTCAAAATGGATCAAAGCAAGGTAGAAGCCTTTGTTAATTGGTCCACTCTGAGGACTACAAGAGAGGTGATAAGTTTTCATGGTTTAGCTCAATACTATAGGAAACTGATAAAGCAATTCAATTCTATTTGTGACCCTATGTTAGATACTATAAAAGGAGGCATGAAAAACAATTTTTTTTTGGAATGAGAAGGCTAACCATGGGTTTGAGTTACTGAAAAACAAGATTGCCACTCAACCAATCCTAACACTACTAAGTTTTGGGAGGTTATTCATAGTTGAGTGTGATGCTAGTAATGTGGCCATTAGAGATCTTTTGAGACAAGAAGGAAGACCAGTGGCTTTAACAATGAGAAGATCAGTGATGCTAACAAGAAGTACTCTTATTATGACTTAGAGAAGTATGATCTAGTCCAAGCACTAAGGAAATAGAGGCACTACTTGCTTCCAAAGGATTTTGTGGTTTATTCAGACAACCAGGCTCTTAGTTTCCTAAAGTCCCAAGACAAGCTTAGTCAAAACCACATGAAATGGGTGTACTTCTAGGCTTACACCTTCAACATCAAGCACAAGAAAGGATTACAAAATAAACTAGTAGATTCTTTAAGTAAAAGGCTACTGACAATATAAGAAGTACAGTTACAGAGCATGGGTATTGAGAGTTTTAAGGCTCTATATGCTGAAGATGAAGAATTTGTAGAGATCTACAAGGTATGTAATGAACATAAGAACCACTTCCATGGTGAGCTTTCTGATTATACTTGGAAAAGTGAATTGTTGTTTAAAGGGAGTCAGTTATGTGTCCCTAGGGGATCAATTAGGGAAAATGTGATTCAAGAGAAGCACATTGGTGCACTTAGTGGTCATTTTAGAGTCAATAAGAACCAAGAGTTATTCCAAAGGTTTAATTTTTGGCCAAGGATGAACTTAGATGTCATGAAATATGTGGATTTTTGTCTAGTATGTCAGAAATTCAAAGGCACATCCTCCAATGTAGGCCTTTACCAACATCTTCTCATCCCAAGTAGATCATGTGAATGTTTAAGTATGGAATTTGTTGTAGGGTTACCAAGGACCAAACATGGATTTGATAGTATATATGTCATATTAGACAGGTTTAGCAAGATGGCCCATTTTGTATCCTACAAGATAGTCCATGATGCAAGTCAGATAGCTCACCTATTATTCAAGGAGGTAGTAATAATTTATGGATTACCATTGACCATAGTGTTATACATACATACAAAATTCATGAGCCATTTTTGGAAGACACTTTGGCAAAAGCTAGGAACCAATTTGTCTTTTGGGTCTACATATCACCCTCAGATAGATGATCAAACTGAGGTGGTTAATAGGAGTCTAGGTAACATCCTAAGGTGCTTCACTAAGGAGTATGGTCAAGCTTGGGATCAACTCATTGGATAGGTAGAGTATGTCTATAATGACACTATAAATAGAACCACAGGGAGAATCCCCTTTGAAAATGTGTATGGACTACATCCAAGAGGTATTTTTAAACTCAAGGAGTTGAAAGATGGAGCCAAGGGAAGTGGCTATGCAGAGGATTTTGCACATCCTATAAAGGAAGTGCATGATATAGTTAGGAAGACATTGACTGAGAATAAATAGAATATAAAGAACAAAGTGGATGAAAAAAAAAGGGATGTCCAATTCCAAGTAGGGGATCTAGTAATGGTCCATCTAAACAAGGAAAGATTATAGAAAGGAGGCATAATAAGATATAGATGAAAAGGATTGGCCCTATTGAGCATTGTTTTGACACAAACCAACTTGCTAGGATCTTGAAAATTCAATTTCCTCTCTTGAAAGAATAACGAGGTTATTCCCAAGGTTCTCTGGGGTCGGGTTGCAACCTGCTTGGTTACTCAATTGAAGATAAATGTGATTGTTCACAAGGAGGCCTTCACTAGTTTGTTTAGGACATCAAACTGCAAAACACTTTAGTTCTTTTTGGTATTTTCTATTTTAACACATAGAGGGTCTTGTAAATAAAATGTAATTTTGTATTTTTTTAAGATGTAGTTTTTTTCAAAATTTAAAAGATGGAAGGGAGTAGAGAGTAGAGTAATGAGAAATAAGAAAATGACTGAAAGAAGACCCTATGGACATAAACCATTGCAAAACCCTTCCTTGTGAATTGAATGATGAGAGAGATTTGGAGTAAACCCACGAGGCATAAATCAGACCAAGTCACAATTCACTACCCCACAGATGCAAGCCTTTGGAGAGCAGACATATTCACTTGTGCAAGATATTCAAGATCGATCAAATCATGAAGCCACCAAGATGTGCACACCCATGAGACAAATCTATCATTAAGCCCAAATATGATTTCTTCCATGCATTCATCACAACAAGGTAAAGTAAATAACATCAAACTCCAACTAAAAGAAACATGAATTTGAAGCACAATAAACAAGAGGCTCTCTGAAAATTAATGAATAATGCAAGATACATCCAATAATTTTGCATAAGTAGAAAAAATTCACACACCATGAATGAAGTACCAAAGGTATATCTTTATTGCATTAAGAATCTGACTCTTTACATTGATTTATGATTACAATATATAGAATTTGATCAACCACTCTGAATTCTAAATTTAGGGCATCAGAGAGAAAAATAAATTAAACTAAAACTTTGTTGAAAAGGAAACTACTCGTAACTGATACTAGATAACTTGCATGGATCCATGAATCCATTTACAATCAATTTTCCCATGCAAGGAGGGTCAAACTCGCCAAGAAGAAAGATAAAAGGAGAGTTTCTTCTGAAAACTTGGAGTCTTCTTCTTGTTTCTGGGAGTCTTTCTTGGAATCTTCATCTAGAAGCTCTTCTGGTAGTGGAGACTGATAGGGGACCCTTAGTCCCCTCAAAATAAACTCAAGTTGACCATCAATTAGATCTGGAGTTCAAATGGTGTGCAGAAATGTGATCTCACTGGAAACACCCAGTTTTTTCATACCCCAACCTCTATCTCAAAAATTTTTAGTGTCAAAAACTTCCAAGTGTTTACCATCAGAGCTCTAGTCCAAAGTTTGGACTTGTCGGAGGCTAAAAAGGCTGAAATATCTAGAAGGTTGAAAAGGCCAAAAAATTGGAGGGCCAAAAGGCCGAAAAATCTGGGAGGCCAAAAGGCCAAAAAAATATTCTTCTTGCATGGGCTGAAAGGCCAAAAACTCTAAAACCTAGCTTAAGGAAATCTCTTAAGTGTTGGAGACTACTTCAAAACTGCTTTATGCTCTAAAGGGGTAAGTTTGGGAATACCTCTGGGCGTCCAGCCTAGAGCCTTTGTATGATCTCCTAAACTTCCTCGTAATTTATCTCCTTCCTTTTTTCCATTTAACCTTCCATTCTTTCTTTTCTTTGAAGGCAGTTAGCTCAGAAGCGAAGAACTGGATCTCCTCTACGTGATTTGTCATCTTCATCATTTCTTCCTTTGAATAAAATAATTATTGTAGGGATTTCTTGGTCCCTACACCTTGTTAGGAATTCATCCCAATCCACATTCCTGATGTTAGTATCAGTGATTTCACTATGCTTGTTGCTAATTTTGGAAGGGGGAGTGTTCCCCTTGTATTGGTACTTCATGGGTGAAGTAGTCTTTTTTTCAGGCATTCTTGTAATAAAACATGCAAGTATCAGTATCTTATTTGAAGGAAAAATTGAAAGGATGCTGACTAGACTAAGAAAATAGAGAAAAAAATATTTAAGTAACCAAGAATGCAAGTTTTTCGCACTTTCAGCCCTTCCGGGGTTTTGGGTGTTGAAGACTCGTTCAGAGGCCGAAAAGGCCAAAAATTTGAAAAGCCACCATTTGAAGAGCGGGTTTCTTCAGTCCTTCACCATCTGAAAGTCCAAAATTGTGAAGCTTGAAGACCAAGTTTTAGGGATTTGGACTTGTTGGCATTTTGAACATTCTGGAGGTCCAAAATGCCAAAAAGGTCAAATCTCCAAAATCACGATGAGAGTTGACAGGAATTTTGGGGATTCGGTCTTGTCAAAATTTCAAAATTTTTGGAGGTTCAAAATGCTAAAAGGGTTGCATCTCCAAAATGAGATAGACTACAGCCAGACCCAATTTTTGGCCTTTTAGAGGCTGAAAACCTACGACAAAGGTCATGACAAACAAAACCCTAACACAGAAACTATAAAGGGAAAAACTAGACTCGACACTAACGGACCTCCCGCTAAATACCGAAGGGGCCAAAGGCCCTCAACGACTAGGGGAGAAGGGAATCTACATGCCCTAGGCTGGACAAGCGCTAGGATGAAAACCCTAAAACAAAAAACCTTGAGGAGGGAGAAGAAAATACAAGATAGCGAAGGAGACCTACCTCTGAGGGGCTAGGAATGGGGGAGGATGACACAATGAAGCTTGGAGGCATGTGGGATCAGTCTCAGGGTTGAGGGAAAAATGTTAAAGCTAGGAGCTCTTGAGGAATTTGGAGTTGAGAACACAAAGTGACTTCAAATTAGGGCCCTTTGCAATTTATAACTCGTGGGCCTTACATCAATATTTTAGGTGTTTTTGGTGTCTGAAACACCGAAAGTCCAGAGGTAGACACCTTTGGGCTTTCAGTGTTTTTGGAGGCTGAAAACACCAAAAGGGATAACTTTTTAGTCTTTCAGCCATCTTGGTATTTTGGAGTACTATGGTCCTCCAAAATGCCAAAAGGGTCAAAAGGCCAAAAAAGGTGCTTTTCCTTGTTTTATCATACTGACACATGTTCTTCTGAGACTGATTGAGTGAGGACTCGAGGGGCAAAAAATACCCAAAACCAAAAAGGAAAAAAGAAGGGGGTCCCCATAGTTAGAGGACCAAAAAATGGGGTGTGTGTTGTGGACCCACAATAGGCCCATGTACCATTCTGGCCAAATATGGAATCAATGAATATAATGTGGAACTTCTAGAGGATGTTGGTTTATCTCATGTGTTCAATGTGGTAGATTTGGTCTTATAGAAAGGACCTATAAAATATCTAGATCAAAGTTTAACTAAGGTAATGCAGGAGGTGGAAGAACTCAACTTACCCTCTACACCAACCAAGAATGAAGAGAAAATACTAGATTTAAGAGTCTACAAATAGACTAGGAAGAAGGATTACAAAGAACATCATGAAAAGTGTCATGGACATGCTGATTTAGAGGCTACATGGATCAAGTAGGTAGACATAAAGAAGTTGGGCATTGATTCCAACTTTCTCAATCCAAGGGTGGATTGAAATCTTTCCATTTGGGAAGGATGGTGCAGGAGCACCTAGGATAAATCCAATCCCTATGTTTTGTTGTGGCTTGTACTAACCATAACCAAGTTAGTTGTTTTCTTTTTGACCTTAGAAGGTCTTTCATGTTTGTACCTAGTTGGATTAGACTAGGATCAATCCAACTAGATGTTTAAGGTTTTGAGTGTGTTTAGTGCAATTTAGCCTAAATTGGGAATTTGGGGTCAAAAATCCTAGAAACCTTAAGATGGATTAGATATGTGCCTAAGAAGGCCTTTTTAATGTTTTTACATCATGTCATAATGATTGGAGGTCATTAAACTAAGTTTTAGGTAAAGATGTAAAAGTTGTTGAGATGTTGCTTGATAACATTTTGCAACTTTGGAATGTTGTCCGACAACATTGTCAGGTTTGATTACATTTTGTGAGTAGAAAAGTTTTTAATGGTAGTGGCATAGAAAGATGGAGAAGGCATATTTAGAGACCATGAAGCCCATTTCCTGAGGAAATGGTGATGTAATGCAAGTTTTTGAATAGCAAGAAGAACTCTATTTTATGGTTTAGTATATAGTCAACTATGTTTATGTTTGAGAATTATTAGATGGATTAAATAGTATGAGTTAGAGATGGATTTGAGTTGTAGAGGTATATTTTAGAAAAAAAATTTAACATTGTAATTTTCTGTGATTTCATTAGTATAGGATTGTAAATTATTTTGTAAAGTGTGTTGTTACTGGTTTTGATAGGGTAGTAGTGAGAAAAATGGCTCCCCCACATAATCCAACATTGAAAATAATCATGGCCTAGATAAATATGCTAAGGGAGCCTCTTTATAGTGTAAATATGCAGGTGGGAGTCAAGAGGAGAAAGTTTACTATTTTTATGGTCATGGCCTAGGCAAGCACTGTGTCTGGTTAGAAGTTTGACAAGAGCTAATAGTGTATGATTGCAAGGAAATGATTGGAGGAGTGGAACCAGGGGTGGTTTCATAAGAAAAAAGGTCCTACAAATTCCTCTTAGTAATCTTAAGCACTGAACAATCCATTTCGAGACATTTTTGAGGATAAATCAGTAGCCTGCACCAAAGTAGCCTAATTATACCTATTTTCCCCAAAATCTAGGAACCTATTGTGTGGTGGCCTTAGAACCCTAAAAACTAAAAAATATTTGAGGTCTTGGAAAAGGTTACCTGTATCTCCAATTTTTTTTTGGGTCATTTTGGAAAATATAAAAAGAATTTGGAAAAACTCGCTGAGTAGGGATAATTAAGCAATTAGGCCTAGAAGACCAAATTCTCCTAAAGCCTTGAAATAATTTAAAAGAGTCTTGATACCCATGTCAAGTGGGATCATGTGGAGGAAATAAAGTTACTCAAGCATGATTTTTACCCCCTACAAGCACTAGATGAGTTTTGGAGTTAGAAAGTGCTTGGAGACATCCAAGGATGAGTGAAAGAGTGAAGGCAAATTGAATAATATTTACCTCTTGGTGAAGCACAACAGATACCAATCCATAGAGTGGTATTGGGGAGAGTCCTAGTTGAGTAAATTAAGGACTTGAAAGATCCTAGAAGAGATGATAGGGTCTTGTGAAGACTAAATTCAGATAGAAGTCTAGTTGGGATTGTGCAAGCACACTAGGAGTGTATCTATCAGATTGGTATCAGAGATAATAAGATTTGGCTTGTGGTGAATGTTTCAGCTAGAAAAGCCAGTAGGAGAGTCTATAATGGTGAAAAATCTAGAGTTGGCAAAGAAGATGGATGATAAAGAAGAAGAGAACAAAATTCTCAAAGAGAGATTAACACAATTGGAGCACAAAGAGGACCAAGTAGAAGAAAAGACTAAGGAAGTGAAGAATAATAATGAAGGAAAAATTAAAGAGACTACATTAGATGATGAGGTGCATGAAGCTGACACTGTTCTCATGGAAGAACTATTCCTGAAAGCACTAAAGGATTTGAGTGGTAAATCATTTAAAGGACTTCCTGTCTTTAGTGGAAAGATGGAACCTGAGATAGTCCTAGACTGGATAGAAGGACTAGAGAATCACTTTGAGTGTGATTGCATAATAGAAGCTCAAAAATTAAAGGTAGCTAAGTCTAGACTTAGATGGTTTGCACTCACTTTGTGGAAGTTTATCCAAGATAAGATAGAGAAGGAAGGAAAGAATCCCATTTCCACATGGAAGGCTATGGTAATAAGAATCAGAGATGCATATGTACCTGAAGACTATGAGATTCAGTTGTAATTTAGAAGACAAAGTGTGAGATAGAAAGACTTGGATGTGAACTCTTATAATGAAGAGTTTAAAATGCTATGCATGAGGTCTCAAGTTGTAGAAGACGAGAAGGTGAAGGTAGATAGATACCTTAATGGTCTCAAGTGGATTATTCAAGATGAGATGAGTCTCTTGACCCGTGATACTATTCAGAGATGCCACCAAATTTCTGTTAAGGTGGATGAGAAGCTAAGAAAGAAGAAAGACTCAAGCACTACCAGAGGTAGAGGAAAAGGAATAGATAATAGAGGACAAAGAGGTGGATATGGTGGTAGAATTTTAAAGACAAAGGCTAAAGGAGAGACCAAACCTACTAAACAAATAGAAGGGAGTTCATGAAGAGAAAAGTCCAATAGAGGAAGAGGATCTAATAAAAATTGGAGAGGAAGGAAAAATAGTCAAGGGAGAGGTTCCTACTTTAAAAACATGAAATTCTATCACTGAAATCAAATGGGACATCCTGCATATAGGTGTCCAGAGAAAGGCTCTACTTCTCATGGAAATGACAAGAGGGTGAATATTGTTCAAGAGGAGTCTAGTCATGGTGGAAAACATCATGAAGTACCCTTAGAGTCTGAAGAAGGAGAGAACTTGATGTGTTGGAATAATGGAATGGTGTGTACTGAGAGGGGAGGGGTGAATTAGTACCCTTAAATTTTTTATCAATTAACCCTTAATCCTTTAGTAATCAATTCCTTGCATTACTGACCATAGATTATATTCTATTCTATGCATGTAATATCAAAACATAAACTTAATTGCATGTAAAAATTCATAGAAACATTCATGAAATGTAATGACACATGACACAAGAATTGGTAATTCAGAAAGCTCCTATTAGAAGGTAAAAACTGCAGTGGGGATGAAACCCACAAAGGTTCACTTTCTGTAGAATGGAAGGTGTCAGTTAAGGCTTACAAGTTTGATCACTTCTGATGATCTTACCCTATTAGGAGTAACATTTTAGACTAGTTAGTTCTACTCGGTTAAGAGATTTAGCAGCATTGTTTAGTGTGCACTCAGTTAAGTGATTTACATAAGGATTGTTAAATCCACCATCTTAAAGGATTTCTTCTATTTTCTATACTTGTTAGAATGCAGTCAGAAATACTTATTGACCTGATTATGTGCAATCTTGAATTCCTGAGCACAGATCCTTTAAAGTTTACAATATGATGTATGACCTATAGTGATTGATTAATACCTCAGTTTTGTTCGGTAGCCTTGAATCTTGTTCTTTAAAAATTATTTCACCTTTTGTTTTCCTTATGCATAAAACTCTTTGTCTGATCCATAGATGTCTGTTGCGGCTACAATCATCATTGTTTGATTGATTTCTACATCTATTTATACAATGATTTGACCTAAATAGGTTTCACGCTAAACTATGAAAACTCTATGATCAAATATTTACAAATTGACCTTGATCTCCTAGTTTGCATGTTTACAATCAGTTAGAGTGATTAAAAAAATTACATTTTATTTACTTATCCCTCAAGAAATTGTTTTAAAGATAAGATTTAAAGCCAAATATAAAACTCAAGTGTTTTATCTGACATGTAACTCAGATCCACATTTCTCAGAATAAAAGATGGCTCTTAGTAGACTGGTGCTTAGGTTTCTTTGTAGTCTTTCCTTGGTGATGTCCTTTTAGACATTATGCTTCTCAAGTTACTTTGTAGACTATCTATCGGTTTACACTTTGAAGTGTGTTGTCAGTTGACACTGTGATCATTCTGTCGATGATAGTGCACTTAGTATTTTCAGTGACCTTTGTGAACTGTTGTGTTGGGTTGCACTATAAACCTTTCTTTCAATGATCATGTTGCCAATAGTTCAAAAACTATTTCCTTTATATACTAATGGAAAAATATGATCATCAATCTCCCCTTTTGACATTAGTATTAAAAACTGATATGTGCAAAACTAAAATGTTTATTATATACACCATTTTTTTACCTTATCAATATGAATCCCCCTATGTGCATGCCTCGATATAGTATATGTACATGTATATACACTTTCCTTTATACATATATCTCCCCTTTTCATTATTTCCCCCTTTCACCTTATCACACCAAATAATTTCCCCTTTTATCATATCAATCCCCCCTTTCTTATAATAATGACAAAGGTGTAATACTTACAATTTGTCAAAAATGTGGGAATGGGATTTTTGAATGTCCTCTATTTTCTTTTCCCATGCTCTTTAAGGTGATCAAGGGTCATGATTTCCAAGGTGATTCTTACATGCATATCATAAATGATTTTTGTTACAGACATTTCTGGGGTGGAAATCAATGTTCTTGTTGAATTTATATGTTGTTGTAGTAATGTGAGATTTAGTAGTAGCAGAGCCTGGAGCTCGGTTACCTCATCTCTTAATTTGGATTCTGCCTCTTGAATCTCAAGTCTCAACCTTTTTGCTTCCATAGTCTTGTCATAATGCAATTTGAACTCATTTTCATTGGTTGTAAGACATAGTGCACTAGCATTAAGATCTGCATCTATCTTTGCAATATTTTCACTACTCTCCTTAGTGAATTGGTCTATGGTGCATAACTTTTGAACAAAGGTTATAACTTCTGAAATAATTGGTTCGAATGTATTGACCAGTTCAGATATCTTTACCTTTTTCTTTGCCACTTCTCAGCTGATTTTCTCCATTACCTTTTGTTGGTACTTCTGCTCTACACATTCTTCTATTTCCTTCTTTGCATCTACATTCTATGAAGTGATGGCCTTGATGATAATTGCTAATTGATCAAGAATAGGTACATTTTACATAATGTTGGTATCAAGTACAATCTGTAATAGTATACCCTTTTTAGTTTCTAGTACCTGTGTGTCCTTGGTCTCCTTTTTGAGTTTATCTTTTATAGCTTTCCTTTTACAAAGTTCTACATACTTTTTAAGTGACTCTGGATCTAATGTCCTAGGATCACAGTCTAGTATTTCAATGATTTCATCCAATGTGACTGGATATTTTCTCTTCTTCTTCTTTTTCTTTGAAATTGTGGTGGAAGAAGTTGTATGTAGTACCATAGAAAGATCCTTTGCTTGGTCTTATGTACTTGGTGAAGGACTTGGAGGTGTTGTTCCTTTTACCTGCTACACGGTATTAACCTGTTGTTTGGTTGTATATGTCTCCACATCAATCTTAGTTTTATATACAGCTTCTCCATCAGTATCCTTTAGAGTGGCATCACCTTTTTCTTCACTTGCATCTTTCTACTCTCCATCTATTACTTTATGTTCATCATTTGTGGTTTTCTGCTCCTCTTCACCCTCATCCTCAGGTATGCTTGCATCATGGTTGGGTGGATTCTCCTTTTATGAGATGATATTTATAGCTTGTATCAATAATGGTATGTCACTTTGTATTTTTTTTGTGCAACATCCATTGTAGTGTCTTGTTCCTTGATTTTCTCAGTGGCACTAGTGACATCTTTATCTGCCTTTACCTCATTGTTAAGATCACTAGTGATATCTATTATTGTCACATCTGGTATTGTGACATCTATTGTGTCCTTTAATGACTAAAAAAATTGAGCTACATCGTCTATGGCCTTGCTTTCCTATATTTTCAATTCAACAGGATTGATGTCTTCAGTGTCATTTATGAAGATGTGTTCAGGGCTTAGTTTTGTTAGTAATAACTGAGAGGGGGGGTGAAGCAGTGGCCTCAAATTATCTGTCTAATTTAAAATTTAATCCACCAATCAATAATTCTCAAATTATTAAGTCCCTACAAGATGTGTGCCTTTGAAATAATTGAAACAAATAACTGTCTGTCGGTTTACCTTGTCTATTATTCTTCTCCTTGATAACCAATAAGTAGTAGACTATATTTATCGATACTCAGTAAATATGCAAAGTATACCAATCAATCCATAAATGCATATGTAGAATGTAAAACAATAAAGTAATGAACCATACACATATAACACAAGGATTTTAACATGGAAACCCTGTTAAGGGAAAAACCACTACGACCGGTACCCCAAATTTTCACTCTTCTGAAGTGAACGCTGTTAGGAGCCAACCCTGTTAAAGGTTACAAACACATGGTTAAGTGTGACCTTGTTTGAGGATTTTTATACATAGGTTGTCAATTAGTATCTGGCATCTATGCTACCATCCTTGAATCAGTCTCTTGACTGTCAATAGGCTTTATGCTAATCTTACTACCATCCTTGAATCAACCTTCTTCTTAGAATATCAATAGGCTTTAGGTAAGACCGATGCTACTATCACGAGTCAACCTTCTGGCAACCTATTAGGATATACCTCAATTAAAAAGGATTGTTAAGTCCTACTCTGCTAAGAGACTTAATGCTTCAATGTTTAAACTGAAACAAAATGACCTATTTCTAATGCAATTGAATTATAGAATTTCAGATCTATTTACTTACAATATCTTTCTAATCAACGTATCAATTCAATTCCTTTGTACTTAACTCTTTAAGCTTTGTGATGTTGTGGTTTTCTATTTGTCAGTGTCTGTAGAATTATTTAGCTATCCCTTAGCTTGATTGATCAGGACTGCATGAAGTTTATCTTTCATCAGTTTCTCTTCAGCATCTTCTATCAGTTCACTCCTCCATGTATCTGATTTCTCTCTTAAAATGAATTATTCTTGTCTCTTAAATAGACATGATATCCATTAATTCTAGGTTCTTGATTCTTGATTATTGATTCTTGGCATGAAAAACAATCCAGGCAAGTTGATTTATGGCTTTAACTCCTGATTTATCTCGTAGTTATCTTCTTGCCAGTTGTACAAATCAATTGATTAACTGCGGTTTGAATAAATTAAATAAAACAACAAGTTAAGTCTATCCTTTAGTTCTTCCAGCTAGATATTTTGTCATTTTCTGATCTCTCTATTCTATCGGTCAATTCTACAATTCATCGCCGGTGACAACTGCCAGTTCCATCGGTACAACTTTAGTTAGCTTCAAGATTTCTGTCCATTGGGCATCATTGGATCTTGCTCATTGGGCAACACTATTTTTATCTCATCGGGCATCCTATGATTCTACTTCATTGGGAATCATTGTGACTTTATCTCTGTCTTTACCGATGGTGTGCACTCCATTGGTATAGTCTGTCACTTGGTGAATACTAGACTTTTATGTATTGTTGAAAGCATAACCTTTGTTCCATTGATTCTCTGAAGTCTTTGGAATTTTTTTTATGACCATATAGATGATATCAAGTTGACATCAATGACGATACAAACCATTAACTGATTTAATGTCTTGCATCATCTTCAACTTTAATATAGTCAAACATTTAATCAGTTACATGTCATCAATCTCTCCCTTTGGAATTGATGGCAACATGCTATATTATCACACTATACTATTGCTAATACAATTTTTGAGATTCATCAAATTACCAAACAGTTTTTTTTGATAACCGATAAAATGTCTGACCGTCGATAAGCTCTGTGTAAGCTTATATTTGATTCTTGCAGTTTTACTTTTTCTTCTTCTGATGTGTTGTGTCCTCTTTGACTGTTCTGCTTCTTTGATGTCTTTGTCTTTTGTTTGCAACTTTTATACCA
>MU227431.1:1764616-1786923 GCA_018584345.1 Thuja plicata
CATGCCATGATGATTATAGTTTACAATTTTAAACTTCATAGTACTTTCCTACGCAGCAGACTATGTAATAAAGTTCCCCAATATGCAATGAAACTTCCATCATCTTCCATGCGCTGGCTGCTTGGACCTGTGTTTGGGAATTGCATGAGATGGAGCACCTCCATGAAACATTCTGTTCAAACAGTTCATGTGCCCCTTTCTATGGTTTCTGCACTGATTTCTGGCAATGAAAGACATTGATACTGCCTCCCAAAAATAGCACGAGCTCTCCTTCGATGTGTTTGCAGACTTCAACACACTATGTCTGGTCTCTTCACTTAGCGCAAGCTGCTGATTGCATTAGCTTGGAAGTTTCTTCACATAATATCAGCGCAGGCAGTATACAATATGATTTGCAGAGTGTAAAACATCCTCACACAAAGCTACGCAGCTATGGAATGAACTTTCTCCCCCATTTTTAATGTTTTGACTTATCTAATGCTGCGCAACAAACAATAGTATAAATGTCTGGTTTCTTTAAAGTTGTAATGGCCTCCTTTGCACTATGTTTGTGCAGCCACCATGATATGGTTTTAAAATGGTTTTAAAACATACAAATATCCCCAAAACATTTCGTAGGGATCCTTCAATCAAATTTAACACTTCTTTCACACATAGGCCACTGAAAATCAGCGTTGCTTTTCAATTATGCATTCCAACATATAGACTTTCAATGCAACTTCCCTAATTTGTTGATGCGCTGATTTCTGCTTCCCAAAGCTATTTGAAATTATAGATGAGTAAGGAAATATCAAAAACCCCCCTCTTTGAGATCTGTATTTTTTAATGTAGAGGAAGCTATGGACTACTTGCCTGAAATTGGTTATGTTTCCACTGCCTGTGTGGACTCTTTGTGCGGCTCCATTCAATCATTGCATTGATAGTGTAACTCATCCATATGAAGAAGCCTTGTTGGCATTGTCGACTCTTGCATTTGGTTCCATCGGGATATATAAAATAACAGCTCCCAATCGGATGTGAAACTACCTCCAAGTCTTTCAAACCCTTGTCAATATGTCGCATAAGACGTTATTTAAAAATAGTTTTATCTTTGTCAATTTATAATCAAACTTCAACTTCTCTGCTTTAAATATGCAGCTCCGATGTGTTTCAATTTAAAGTTCAAATGCACACATGAAATAAGTGTTAGCCCTTTCAGGTACAGAAAACTATGCAAATCATTTCAAGATGTCAAACAAACAACTTTACAATGACTTTTGCAAACTACACCTTTAAATGGCAACTGGCTCCCGGGAATGGTCTCAAAAATTCACTGAAACAAGTAATTTGACCCCGACACTCAGCAAAATGATTCATTGATGTATAATGACTATGCATGTGAAAGGGCTCCTTTAGATTCATTTTCTAGCACAATATATAGCAATGCAAACTTAGCCCTTTTAAAACACTACATAAGTGCAAATGTTGAATCACCACAAATCCCTTTCAGATCGATCATTGCAAAATGAGTAAATCATACTCTAAAACCTTGCCATCAATTTAGATAGTACATTCATATGTAATGATGATGGTCCCACAATCAGATCCTGAAAACATCTGTCAGACAGAAAGTTATCACTTATGCAAAATGGCCACTCTGAAACTTAACACTTTTCTGCACTACAAACTGAATAAACTACCTCTGAAAAATGAATTCATAGGGTTATCAAAAAGATCTTTTAGAAACTCAACCTCTGGAGCCTGATTGAATGTGACATGTAGAACATGATCCCTCAGTTGTCTTCCTCTGAAAAGAAACCACTGAACTGATACCAATCTGCAAAGATAGCACCTTAAACACTTTTATGAACTAAAACACAATAAATATGCAGAAATCGGGTTCAGAATCGGCAAAGAAAAGTGATCTACCGAATTGGTCAAAGTTTGGGAATCTTTAGAGGAGTTCATTCCTAGGTCTATAATGCAGGTCAACCTTCAATTATGTCTGACATCGGACCGGGTGTAAACAGGGAAACCACAAAGTAGGCCATTTAATTCTGAGTTTTACATTTTTAGTGAAACTTCAATAAATCAGGAATGGAAAGGCTCTGGAAAAGTGGATAAATGGATTGGTAGGAGTCTATAAATCTTTAGGTAGGTACACTCCTATGTTTACAATATGAGGGAAAACTCAATTATCCAAAATGTTCACCCGGGTATAGATTTTGAAGACCTCAAAGTGGACAACTTAGCAATTCTAAATTTGAAAATACAGGAAATCAGAATTATTCACCACTGGAATGGTTCTAAAAAACTTGCCATCAGATTTCATAAAGATCTGGAAAATGGAAAAAATGGAGTGTATGACCACTGGAATAGAGTACAAAAGAAATTTTCTCAATTTAATCAATTGGTCAAAAGTTATAACATGTGAAACTAGGCTATTCAGATTTCTAGGCAGAACAAAAATACAGACAGTTCTGAGCAACCAACTTTGGGAAGTATGAAAACTTATCAAACGGATTTGGAACGACCTGAGATCTAAAACATAAGCTCTTTGATATGCATGCTAAAAATTCCCAAAGTGATGGCTTATGAAATTCAACAGGGTGTAAGATACTCAGAAGTAAAGTAGGCTCCGGACAACAAATTGACAATTTAGGAAAATGTAGAATTAGGTGACCCCCTCAAAATGACTAGTCCATAAACATGTCAGAATTGGACATCAGGAGCTGGGACTCATTTCATATATCAAATGAAAGGCATTAAAGCTTCTTCCCAATTTGTATCTCATGAAAATCATCTGGGCACCTTTTTCAATCACTCGAACTGAGCCTTCTCACAAAATTGTCAAGGGTATTTACTTTGCTCAACTGAAAAATTTAACATGGTCACTCCAAATTTGTTCCAAATTTAGGAGTTCCAACATATTCCATTTAGGAATGCTGACTTGACGTCCATTTGATATACTTTGAATCCTTTGTATGCAACATAAGAAAGTAGAATTCTTACTCCTTCTAGCCTGGCGATGGGTGCAAAGGTTTCTCCATAGTCTATACCTTCCTCTTGTGCATACCCCTTGCATACTAGTCTTGCTTTGTTCCTTGTGACTTCTCCATTCTCATTCAGTTTGTTCCTAAATATCCATTTTGTATTGATGACATTCTTGTCATCTGGTCTTGGCACCAGTGACCATGTTCTTTTCTTTTCAATCTGTTCAATCTCATCATTCATAGCACTTATCCATTCTTCATTATCTAGTGCAGCATTGATAGACTTTTGTTCAAACTTACAAATTAAGCAATTTGAGTTTAAAGACTTACTCCTTGTTCTTGTACCAGCTTTCTTATCTCCTATGATCTAGTCTTCTAGATGATTCCTTCTTACATATCTTGCAAGTATAGGTATAGCTCTTTGCATATCATCTTGATCTTCATTACCTTGCACATTATTTTGGTCATTATTCTGACCATCGGTAACAACATTCTGACCGTCAATTGCAACATTCTATTGTTCTATATTTAAGTATTGTTGCTCGAGTAAAGTGATTGGTTCTTCATTGTATACAAACTTGTTGTAGTCTTCTGGTTCTTTTGTACTTTCCAACTCATTCTTTTCTACAAATTCATCAATCTTCACATTTGCACTTTCAACTATTTTTTTAGAAGCCTTGATTAGACATTTAAAAGCTTTTCTTTTGGTAGAAAACCCCAGAAAAATGCCTTCATCACTTTTGGCGTCAAGCTTTCCATTTCTATCATCTTTTAAGACATAACATTGACTGCCAAAATTTTTGAAGTAACTTCATAGCTCATAAGGAGTCCTCTTTGAGTCCTTTCTTAATTGTACTCTGTTAAGTGTATAAACAATAGTGCTCACAGTTTCCCTCCAGAAGATCTGGGTGACGTCTTTCTCTATCATGAGTGTTCATGCACAATCAACTATTGATTTGTTCCTTCTCTCAACAATCCCATTTTGTTGTGGTGTTCTTGGTGCAGAAACCTGTCTTTTTATACCATGCTCATTACAGAAATTAGTGAATTCATCTGATATAAATTCTCCTCCTCTATCTAATTTCAAACATTTCAGATCCTTACCACTTTGTTTCTCTACCATAGCCTTATACCATTTAAACATTTTGAATGCTTTAGATTTTTCTTTTAGAAACATGACTGTCATCATTCTAGAATAATCATCAACAAAGAGAATAAAATATCTATCTCTATAATATCTCTTTGTCCTCATAGGTCCACATAAATCACTATGGACTAATTATAGAATATCATCAGATGTATGGGTTTTACTTTTGAAACTAGACTTTGTCATTTTACCTTTTTGACAATTCTTGCACATGATGTTGTCTGGCTTTGTCATCATCGGTAAGCCTCTTACACTTCTTTTCCTTCTTATCTTCATCATGTTGTCAAAGTTCACATGACACAACCTTTTGTGCCACAACCATATGTCTTCATTTCTAGTCATCTAGCAAGTGGGGTTAGTATCATTCAGATAGAATAAGTTACCTTTGGTCTATTCACCGGTACCAATTAGTGTTCCTGAATCATTGAAGATCTTTGCCTTTTTGTTCTCAAATGCTACTTTATGACCTGAATTATTCAGCTGAGAAACACTCAACAAATTATAATTCAATCCTTTTACCCAATAAGCATTTTCACATTTAATCAGGTTATTCAGAATTATTGTTCCTTTACCTTCAATTTGACAAGGTGAATCATTTCCCATTCTTACTGTACCACCTTTATAGTATTCAAAAGTATTAAAATTTTCTTTGTCACTGATCATATGGTGAGTGTAGCCACTATCTATAATCTAGATATCATTTTTACTAATCTTAGATATGTGTGTAGTTTCTTCATACCTTTCATCTTCATCTGAATCATCCTTCATAGCTACAAATACTATCTCAATATCATCATCTGGTTCAGTGTCAGTATCTTCATCTTTGCAAGTAGCTAGATAGCTAGCCTTCTTTCCTTTATCCTTGTAATCTCAGGTATCATTTCTTTCTGATCGTCGGTAACCTCTGTAATCTTTGTTATCACCTCTATCAGAATTCTTCTCAAAAGATCTGTTATCATTTCTATCATCTTTTCTTTTAGGACATCTTGTAGAAAAGTGTCCAATCTCTTTACAATTAAAACATACAAGTGGTAACTTACCTCTGTATTTACCTTTTCCTCTTAGCATTCTTCTTTCCATGAGTGCTTCAATTTCATCTAGATCTTCTTCTTCACTTTTGCTTTCACTGTCTCTTCTAGATGAGTGTCTCTGACTGGATTCGCTTATTCTCATAGAAGACTTGAATGTAGACTCTAATCTTGGTAAGACACTATTATCAAAGTTATTCATCTCAAATGAAATCATTCTACCAATCAGGCTATCAAGAGTGACTTTATTATTTGCTACTTCTCTCATTTCTTGAATAGAAGAGACTCTAATAGCATATATAGGCAATAGGGTTCTTAGAATTTTACTTACCACTATATCCTCTTCAAGTGTACCTCCAACACCTTGTATAGCATTGACTACTTCTTTTATTCTTGTGCTATACTGTGTGATGTTTTCACCTTCTTTCATTCTGAGATCATCAAATTTTCCTCTAAGGCTTTCTGCCTTGGCTCTCAGAACATTTGCATCACCTCCATGTACAAATTTCAACTTGTCCCACATTGTTTTTGCATTTTTTCAATCTTTGACATCCTCAAATTCAGCATCAGAGAGTGAGGCTGAAAGCTCTATAACCATGCAGTTATGTTCATGATTTACTCTCAATTGATCTACTATCAATGGTCCTGTAGGAAACACATATATTGTATCTAAGTATTGGGTAATATCATTGCCAATACCTGATAAGTGAAGCTTTATCCTGCATTGCAATGAAGCAAAATTGTCCTTGTTCAACTTGGGCACATCTCGTCTGTTCATCTTGTGATCTTTACTTAGGTCTTGAAACCTTCCTTCTAAGCACACAAGCTCTGATACCAATTTTTAGTAATAACTGAGAGGGAGGGGTGAATTAGTGGCCTCAAATTATCTGTCCAATTTAAACTTTAATCCACCAATCAATACTTCTCAAATTATTAAGTCCCTACAAGATGTATGCCTTTGAAATACTTGAAACAAATAACTATCTGTTGGTTTACCTTGTCTATTCTTCTTCTCCTTGATAACCGATAAGAAGTAGACTGTATTTACCGATACTCAGTAAATATGCAGAGTATACCAATCAATCCATAAATGCATATGTAGAATGTAAAACAATAAAGTAATGAAACATACACATATAACACAAGGATTTTAACGTGGAAACCCTGTTAAGGGAAAAACCACTGGGACTGGTACCCCAAATTTTCACTCTTCTGAAGTGTGCCCTGTTAGGAGCCAACCCTGTTAAAGGTTACAGACACACGGTTAAGTGCGACCTTGTTAGAGGATTTTTATACATAGGTTGTAACTTCGTATCTGGCATCTATGCTACCATCCTTGAATTAGTCTCTTGACTGCCAATAGGCTTTATGCTAAACTTACTACCATCCTTGAATTATCCTTCTTCTTAGACTATTAATAGGCTTTAGGTAAGACCGATGCTACTATCATGAGTCAACCTTCTAGTAACCTGTTAGGATATACCTCAATTACAAAAGACTATTAAGTCCTGCTCTGTTAAGAGACTTAATGCTTCAATGTTTAAAGTGAAACAAAATGACCTGTTTCTAATGTAATTGAATTGTAAATTTTTAGATCTTTTTACTTACAATATCTTTCTGGTCAATGTATCAATTCAATTCCTTTGTACTTAACTCTTTCTGCTCTGTGATGTTGTGCTTTTTTGTTTGTTGGTGTCTACAAAATTCTTTAGCTCTCCCTTAGGTTGATTGATCAGGACTGCATGAAGTTTATCCTTCATCAGTTTCTCTTTAGCATCTTCTATCAGTTCACTCCACTGTGTATCTGATTGCTCTCTTAAAATGAATTATGCTTGTCTCTTAAATAGACATGATATCCCTTAATTCTAGGTTCTTGATTCTTGATTCTTGATTCTTGGCATGAAAAACAATCTAGCCAAGTTGATTTATGGTTGTAACTCCTGATTTATCTCATATTTATCTTCTTGCCAGTTGTACAAATCAATTGATTAACTATGGTTTGAATAAATGAAATAAAAAAACTAGTTAAGTCTATCCTTTAGCTCTGCCAGCTAGATATTTTGTCATTTTTTGATCTCTCTGTTCTGTCGGTCAATCCTGTAGTTCATCGCCGGTGATAATTTCTATTTCTATAAGTACAACTTCAGTTAGCTTTGGGATTTTTGTCCATCGAGCATCATTGGATCTTTCTCATCGGGAAACACTATTTTTAGCTCGTCGGGCATCCTGTGATTCTGAATCGTCGGGCAACACTATCTTCTGCTCGTCAGGCATCACTGTGACTTTATCTCTTTCTTTACCGATGGTGTACACTCCGCCGGTGTAGTCTATCACTTGGTGAATACTAGACTTTTATGTATTGCTGAAAGCATAACCTCTGTTCCATTGATTCTATGAAGTCTTTGGAATTATGTTTATGACCATATAGATGATATCAAGTTGACATCAATGAAAATACAAACCATTAACTTATTTAATGTATTGCATCATCTTCAACTTTAATATAGTCAAACATTTAATCAGTTACATGTCATCAAGTTTGGCCTCTTTATCTTCATTGTGAGTGGTCTCGGTAAGTGTTAATACTTTCTTGGGGCTTGTATTATCCTTAGGTGGATTGAGTATTCATCTCCAAGTATCATCACTTTCTTAGTCAATCTCTATTAAGCTTCCCTATAGTACTTTTTAGGCTTTGAATTTCACTGAGAACTTCTTTGAATGCATCTTCATCATTTTATCAATTTATTCCATCTTTGACTCGGGTGGCATAATTGAAACTAGCGATCTTTCCCTTATCTTTTTTTCAGTTTTCAGTGCATATGTCCACCTTCCTGATAACCCATCTTTAATTTCTTGTGGCATCATATTATCTAACTATATAGGTATATATTTCAATACATTCATTTCCTGGATGATGGCTTCTTCAATATTTTGATGATCCTCAAGAGATAAGGTTAGCCATTGCCTTATTTTAGCATTTTATATGCTACCTGTCTTGACTATTGATGCAGTAATCTCATCAATTGCCATAGGAAATTTGTGTTTTTCAGGTTGTTCATCTTGTTCAGTGTCTTCCTTATCTTCCTTGCTTTAGATTAATCTCCTTCTTCTCTTTGGTTCTTATGTTTTCCCTATTTGAGGCTTTCTCTTATAGGTTCTTATTGTTCCTTTCTTTACCAGTGATGAGCTTGCATCTTTTTTTGTTTGACTCCTTGTTCTTGATGTAACAGTTGTCCTTGGTTTCATTGGGGGTGGTGTATCAGACTCTATTGATTTAGAATCACTCAATTTTTCACCTTCACTAACAGGTGACTATCCGTCGGTGGCTTCTTTTTGTTTTGTTTCTTCATCATTTACCAACTTATTTTCAAGTATTTTCACCATTTTGGTCTTCTTTCTGTCTTTCTTTTTAACAACTAAGTCTCTTTTGATTCTAGCCTTATCTTCTTCATAGGTTCCAAATCTTGGTAATGATTTGTCTAGTGGTTCATTCAATAATGCTTCAATAACACTTGTGGCTTGATCTATGTTTATCTCATAGTCAAGTAGTGCTAACCATACTATCCTCAGTACAACTGGTTTAATCAAGGTTGTATCAGTGTCCACCATGAAACAAATATCATCTTTATATTGATCCATCGGTTGTTCTGGTATCCTCATCCTTTTATACATTTTGTCCTTGAATCTTGTGAAATATTCATCCATGACTGATGTAAAGTTATCCCCAAGTGACTTAATAAATTCGCTAATTTGAATTTTCACTGGTCAGGTAGTGTCCCAATTGACATTATCGACAGATGGGAAGGTCTTGAAAGTAGAAGAATATACACATGAGGAGTGAACCAAACTAACATGAATTAGACTTTTTTGATCTAATTGTCCTCATGTTCTCCTCAAATTTCTTCAGTAGAAGCACAAATAGATCTAGTTGTAGACCCTTCTTAACAATATTATGGGAAGTGTCAACTGCTCTGGATGCAATGTTGTTTAACCGACTCACCTGGTATACCTTGTATCCCAGTACACATGCACCAAATTTTAGTTATGGATCAGTGATGGAATTTACCTTCAATCCTCTGTCGTCCCATACTGTACCTATCATCTTTTCTATGTCAGGGGGAGGAGGATGTTTGAGTGCTTTTGCATTGTCAGTTACTGGATAATCAGTCACTGTGTGTATCACATCCTTAGTGATCTTTTTTGGCTTGTCCAGCCACATCTTTTGGTCATGTACCCAGCTAAGAACTATACATATCCACTCGGTCTTGAATTAGTTTGGGAACATTAGGGAATTTGGTAAACCTTTTACCTCTATATGCTTATGTTTATCTTTGATTTTTCCATTTGTGCAAAGCTTCTTGTAAGCTTCCTCAACTTCTAGATCTCTGATTTTGACAACTTTGCAATGGATATAGGCTCAGACACCCTCGACTAGAAAAACCCTAGGTGGTATGTTTGATAATGCTCCAGTGTCGTCGAGTTGTGAAGAAACCTCTGGGCATAATTTATACTTAGGCTCTGCACACGTAGTGTTCTTGATTGGGTTGACCTTTTTATCTTTGGTATTCTTGATCTTGGAAACATGAGATGTGGTTTCCATTATTTCTGGAAATTAGGGCTTTTCCAACAAACAAACTTTGAGCTTGGTGAGTCTTAGTTACTCACTTGATCTTTTGTAGATGTTGTGGATCTGTCTGAATATCATGAATATGCTTGTGAGTCACTCTGCAATCTACTCTCTATACTTCGCTCTTCTTTTCTCTTAATCGCTTTGTGAACAAATGATCTTTTTTTTGCCCTTTTATAGATGATGCCCTAAGTAGTGCAATAAATGTGTTACCCACTTCTTGGTGTTCAAAGATGGAGTCACTTCGGGAATGAAATAACTTTATTCTAGGTGAGAATGTGATGCTTGGGGTAAGTGTCAACTCAATTGACCTTTCACATGTTCACTAATGGTGCTCAGTATGTGGTGAGGACTAATTGTCATTTACATTATTACCGACGATGCTCGGTTTACATCAATAACTTAGCTTTTACATGTACATAGACGATTCTTAGTGTGCATTGACCGATGAGATTGGATTCACAAATTCATAAAAAGTAATACCATAGTGCATCTTTATTTATGCTAATTTGGAAAATATCAATATATATTGGAACTGATGTAAAATATAACTTGGTATAGTTTAGTTTCATACTTACTTTTTCAGCTTAGGTGGGGGTGGTGATATCACCAAATCCATCGGATAAGGTGTCACCAATTGTATTTCTTGGTCTAGCATCATCTCTGTTTGTATCTTTCCTCCAAATTTTATTTCTTATTCCTCTGATATCTTCAATGGTATTTCCATTGGCAAAAGTGCTTGTCTCTGTCACTTGATCTCTCTAGTCATTTCTTAGATGACTAACCCTATGACAGTGTAAGCATGTCATTCCGGGGTTAGTCCAAAAACTAGACTTTCTCATCCATTTTCTCATCTAGGTTGCAGATATGTGTCTATATATACCACATGCTATGCAATTTGTCCATGTGTTGTAATCCCAAACATATGAGTTACCGACTCTTTTCAGTTGATAATATTTTTCTTGTTCTTTTGGCTTCCATACTTGCCTTTTCTTTTTCCTGCATTCAAGAGATGTGTGCCCATGTATTTTCCAAGTAGGACAATATTTTTCCATGTAGGTTTCCTTCTTTGGTTGTTTCACCTTAGATCTACATTCATGTGATTTTTTTCCTCTCTTGTTAAAGTTATAACAATTTCCTATGAATGTAGATGTGGATTTAGGAATACCTCTAGATTTTCTCCCAGAAACATTTAATGTGTGGCTTAGTTTTCCATAGTGATTGCATTATGGCTTCCTTGGTCTTGGATTTGTTTAGACATATTTTTTTTCAACTTGGTGTGATGAATCTCCATGCTCGGTATACCCTAGACCGGTATTGTTGTTGAATTTTCTTTGTCCATCTAGAAAATCATCCATTCCTTTTGTGCTTTTTCAACTTTCTTAATCATATCATTGTGTTGTTGTTGAATCCTTACTTCATGCTTCACACTTTCATTTTATTCTCTTAGCTCACCAATAGCTTACAATTTTCCATTGTGTTGTTGTTGAATCCTTACTTCATGCTTCACACTTTCATTTTATTCTCTTAGCTCACCAATAGCAGTGGGGATGAAACCCACAATGCTTCACTATCTGTAGAATGGAAGGTGTCGGTTAAGGCTTACAAGTTTGATCACTTCTGATGATCTTACCCTGTTAGGAGTAACATTTTAGACTGGTTAGGTCTACTCAGTTAAGAGATTTAGCAACACTATTTAGTGTGCACTTGGTTAAGAGATTTACACAAGGATTGTTAAATCCACCTTCTTAAAGGATTTCTTCTATTTTCTACACTTGTTAGAATGTAGTCAAAAATACTTATTGACCTAATTATGTGCAATTTTGAATTGCTAAGTATAGATCCTTTAAATTTTAAAATATGATGTATCACCTATAGTGATTGATTAATACCTTTGTTCTGCTTGATAGCCTTGAATATTTTTATTTATAACTAATTTCATCTTTTGTTGTCCTTCTGTATAAAACTCTATGTTTGATCCATATATGTCTGCTACGGCTACAATCATCACTGTCTGATTGATTTCTACATCTATTTATACAATGAGTTGACCTAAATAGGCTTCACACTTAACTATGAAAACTCTATGATTGAAGGTTTACAACTTGACCTTGATCTCCTAGTTTCCATGTTTACAATCAGTTAGACAGATTAAACCAATTACATTTTCTTTACTTGTCCCTTAAGAAATGATTTTAAAGATAAGCTTTAAAGATAAATATAGAACTCTAGTATTTTATCTAATGTGTAACTCAGATCCACATTTCTTGGAATTAAAGTTGTCTCTCGGTAGACTTGTGCTCAAGTTTATCTGTAGTCTTTCCTTGCTAGTGTGCTTATCGACATTCTACTTCTCGGGTTGCTCTATATACTTTCTATCAGTTTACACTATGAAATGTGTTGTCGGTTTACATTGTGATCATTCTATCATTGATAGTGCACTTAGCATTATCAGTGATCTTTGTGAACTGCTATGCCAGGTTGCACTATAAACTTGTCTTTCGATGATCATGTTACCGACGGTTCAAAAATATTTCCTTTGTATACTAATGGAAAAATATTATCATCACGTTGATGAGAAATACATTAATAAAGGAGCCAGTGAAAGAGGAACCAAGCCAAACAAGATCACTATTTCGAGTGAAATGCAAAATGATGGGAAACATGTGTAGATTCATCATAGAAATAGGGTCTACTCACAACATAGTGTTAAAGGAGGCAGTTAGCAAGTTGAAGATGAAGAGAATTAAACATAGTAACCCATACAAGGTTACTTGGTTGAACAAACGACAATATTTCCTTGTTAATGAACAGGCATGGGTCGACTTATCCATTGGAAGGTATAAAGACAAGGTGTTGCATGACATCCTACCCATGGATGCATGTCACCTTATTCTTGGTAGACCATGGAAATTTGATAGACAGGCCATGCATGACAGATCAAAGAATGCCTATTCTTTCAAGAAAGACAATGTGACTTTCAAAATACGGTCACTATTAGAAGAAGTAGAAAAGAATTCCTCAAACCCTAATGTCCTTATGGTCAGTGGAAAGGATTTTATTGAAGCCTTAAAGGAAGGAGGAGTGGGATTTGCACTTTTATTGAAACCTAAAGAAGAAAATGTAGACAAGTTAGTCAAGAAGACAGAGATACCAAAAGAAGTGCAAGAGTTGTTGCAGGAGTACAAGAGCATAGTAAGTGATGGGAAACCATCAACCCTACCCCCTAAGAGATTTTTTACTCATGAAATTGAGTTTATCCTAGGAGCTACCCTTTCAAATAAGGATTCTTATAAGATTACCCCTCAAAAAAATGAGGAAATTGCTAAGAAAATTCAAGAACTCCTAAGCCAAGGTCTCATTAGGAAAAGCATTAGTCGTGGTGAAGTCCCCACTTTCTTAGTACCCAGAAAGGGAGGAACTTGGAGGCTCTATACTAATTCAAGGGAAATAAACCAAATTAACATTAGATATATGTTCCCTATCCATAGGATATAAGACCTAATGGACTATCTAGGAGAAGCAAAGTATTTTGCTAAGATTGACCTAAAGAGTGGGTATCATCAAATTGTTAGAAACACTGAGAGGGGGGGTGAATCAGTGTTTGTCTATTAATTAATTTTTAGAAACTTAAACATACATAGAATGAAGCTTAAAATAAGAACTCATAACACATGATATGATTACAAGGAAACCTTGATTAGAGGAAAACCCCGGTGGGAATTAGTACCCACAAATATTGTACTAGGTATAATGAACTTGTTAGAGTTCCTTTGCCCTATTAGAAGCAGTCTTTACAATATGAGTACAATGACCTAGTTAAAGGTCTAACCCTATTAGGAGTCTTTTACAAAACCCTGTTAAAGGTATATGGCTCACTTCCTAGGCTCACTGCTCAATAGGATGAAGGCTACAACCTTCTGAAAGATGATATACACTATATCAAAATGAACTACTATGATGACACTACTGTTTGATCAGTTTTGTGTATGTGAAAATGTTCTTACTCTCTTAAAGAGCTATATCATATACTAACTTCATTGTACTGCACTTCTGTATCTTCCTCTTACATCATAATTGATGCTTATAACATAACTTTACATAACATACTTATATGTTTATATTCAAATAGGTGCGACCCAAAACAAAACACTAGTTGTCCCTAAAACAAAATATACAATGCTTTCGAACAATTCAGCTCAAGAATGTTTACTAAAATGTTAATTACATCATTAAAAACATAGAACCAAAGGTGCTTAGCCATTACATTACAAAATAATTCACGCTAATCAAAACAGTAGTCGGCTTCCATGCTCTGTCTTCTGGACTACTGGTCTACTGATCTGCCTGTAACTTTGTCATACTATTGTTTTGTACTATGTGTGTCTAGATGCAACATGTACATCTATCATACAATATACATCTGAACTCACATAAGCTAACTTGATCTCTCACACGTGCGCTGATGTGCTGATCGCTAAGTATCTCTGTCTGCCCTATTTTCCATACTTAGTCATTTTGTCTTTCATGACAGAAACTAAAAATAATTTTTTTTCCATGATGTCAACACAAAATGAGTCATGCATCCTTAGGAAGTCAACTTTCCAACAATCTCCCCCTTTTTCATTTATGGCAACAAAGGAATGTGGCCAAGTTACTCAAAATGACTTAACACAAAAAGTGACTCTAAATCATAACATCTTATTGATATATACATATATTTTTCCACATATACACATTCTATATTACTCCCCCTTTGACATTAATGAAAAAGGTGTACAAAAAATAGTAATTCTTCTACATACTTACTCCATTTAAACTTTAGGGTACACAATTTGAAGAGATTGAATCTCTTTCTGCCAAAATACTTTCATAGCATCAACTGTCTGAAGATGTGCGCATAGGGCATATGTCAGTTTCTCCATTTTCATTAGATCCATGCAAGGACCTTGATCATATGTCACCATGGTGTCATCAATCTATTAATGTTCTAATTAAGGACTGCTAGGGATGGCGCAAGTGCTTTTCTCAACTGGGTTTGTCTTATTCTTATCTTGCTGATTTCCAATTTTGCCTTCTCAATTTTATCCAACTGTCCTTGATAGACATTATTGCATATGTTCATGTCTTTCATGGATGATTCAACTGATTTTCTGATGCTATCCACCATTAATTTTTCCTCTTCTACCTTTTTGGTGTGCTCAGAGGTGAACTTCACTCTGTCCATGTAGTTGGCTATAACTTTCTTGCCTTTAGCTGCCAACTCTTTTAGTATGGATTGCCCAATTTTTAAAGAGTTCAAGTCTAAGGTAAAGTTCTTTACCAAATCATTCAGTCTCTCCTTCTTGTATTCATCTTCTACAATATTAGTAGCAGAGTCTACTAAGCTTATAAAGTGTGATTTGAAGTTTGACAAAATGTTGTCCACATCTTCAACTGATTGGACTTTGGCTACTTTCTGATCAGCAGGCACTAAGTCATTCAATATGTTAACTATTTTCAAAAAGTGAGGGTTCC
This sequence comes from Thuja plicata, assembly GCA_018584345.1. NCBI lineage: Eukaryota > Viridiplantae > Streptophyta > Pinopsida > Cupressales > Cupressaceae > Thuja > Thuja plicata. The sequence continues at coordinate 1,779,908 of MU227431.1, forward strand.
TCATCACTTGTTTCTCTTTTTCCTTTTCCATAGCAAGAATGCTGATCTTGATTAGGTCTTCTTTTCCCCATGCATCCAAACTTGCTGAATCAGGAGGTAATCTTGACAACAATGAGGTAGATGGTTGAGTGGATGGTGAGAATATAGTGTTCTGACTCGTATCCATGCATTCAACCTTTACTGGTATCTCTTTTATTGGTGTCTTATCACCTTGAGTATCATCTTGAGTATCTTCATTTATGTCAATTTGATCATTCATGGGAACTTCATCTTGTTGTGCAGAGGTATCATCAGTGCACATTTCTTCAGTGCTTACAAAGGCCTTATCAGCTTTGTCCATATCTTTTTCATATGCAGTCATGGATATCTTGACATTGTCAACTACTATAGTGTCTTCTTAGTCTTTATCTTTATCATAAGTTATTGTCACTGTGGGTGCTAAAACCTATGGACCTGTCATAGGCGCTATCTAAATCACTGGTTTTGTAACCTTTTTGGGAGGAGCTAGAGTAACTTTTGTTGTAGGCACCATTGGTGGATACATGTTTCTATCCATAAAAACTTGTGCAAATGCCTTTTCAATCTCCTTACCTATCTGCTCATATTATTTGTTCATATTCTGTAAGGTTTTTGTCTTAGTTCGGAGATGAGGCTTCACCAGATCTAATAATATATCCTTCTCATCATGCAAGCATATAGGGAGAAGAGTATCCAACATTTCTTCTCTTATCCTCATTTCTTCCTCAATTGCATGTCTTTTCATGATCTCCAACAAGTTCCATAACTGATCCATTATCACTGTCTTGAGTTCAAGAGCTATCTTCTTGAACTTGATCATATGAAATATGATCATAGAGTATATCTCAGTCTTATCAATTTCTTGATACTTGTCATATACTTTAGAAAGTGTATCTAATCTCCCTTCATTTAAAATCATGTTCCTCAACACATTTAGACTAGGTCTAAATCCTACCTCAGGAGGAGCTTGAGTATTCTTTGCTTTTCTCTGAGTGTTCCTTGAGGATGGGTGATTTGTGGGTGCCTATTTTCTTCCTCTAGTTTTCTTTCTTGGTGTAGATAGTGGAGATGAATCTAAGTCCAATGGTGGTAGAGGGCATAGAGGTGCTCTCTACTTTATTCTTCTTCTGGATCTATTCATCTTTCTCAAGTTGTTTTTCTATCTTGGCATCTCTTGCTTTGTCAAGATCTTCTTGAGTGACTCCATGAAATTTCAGTATGTTAGATGTAATTCTGGATGCTTTCCTTTTATTATCAGCACTGTGTAAGATAGTATCCACTTCATTGGTCTTTTCTCTGTAAGTGCCCCATCTAGGTTCATTAGGATCTTTGGGCGATGATAATAGAACTTGTGCATATCCTTCTAGCACATGTTCTTCCACTTCATAACCAAGAGGATGAATCCATTTGGTTCTAGGTTCAACTGCCTCCATGCAAGTGCAATTTGTTTCTACCATGAAACATATGGTATCCTTATATTTTTCAACTTTCTTCTCAGATAATCTGAAGCTATTCTTCATTTTGATCCTAAATGTCTTTATATCCATATCCATGGCATCCCTTGCATTGCTCTCTAAAGTGACCTTAAGAGAAATCTGAGACATTGTGGGTTTGCTCCTGTCTAGATAAAGGTTTGCAACCTTTCCAACTATATGAAAATACAAGTAGATGATCAGAGATCCAAACCTGAATGTCTTGCTCCTGTCATACTTGATAATTCAAATGTTGTCAATCAAGTGACTGTGCAAGATCTCACATAGGTTGTATTGAGTGTTATCCTTCATCATTCTAATAGCTACTAGGACTGTTGCTGTAGAGACACTATTCAACGTGCTTTCTTTCTGAAACTTATACCCAAGTATCATTGTTAAGAGTTTTATGTCATCTTCTTTGATAGGGTCAACTTTCATTCTGCACTTGTCACTTCTAGATAGGCAAACTTGCTCAATTTGTTTCTTGACATCCTTACCAGTAGGAAAAACTGGTCCAGTCTTGGGAAGTCTAGTTAATTCATGGATTAGGTCTATAGTGATACACATAGGGACCTCACCAATCCAATAAAGATCATCATGTATTTTGCTTAACAAAATATTCACCCATTCTTTCTCATCAAACTCATGCGCATTCAAATATTCAAAAATAGGGTTATCAATCAAGTGCACGAACTCATCCTTGAATGTGTAATCAGGTTTCATCTTAGATCCCATATGAGTGGCTATGCTGATATCTCCTACTGTTTCCTTTTTACAATAAATGTACGCGTGGATATCTTCCACGTGAACAACACCTAGCGGGGTTTTGGAGAAAGCCCCTTCCACATTATCCAGTATGGATTTGAATGGATGCCTCTTGAATACAAATCTCTTCCTCTCTGCTATATCAAACACAATTGGGGTTGCCATACTTACTTGGAACTTGCTTAAGTAGGGTTTCATGAAATTTCAAAATGGCGTGACTACTAGGGTTCCATTCCAAAATTCTTATCCATTCGCTTAACTGCCAAATCTATTATGATTCTATGCCTTGATTTCTAGTCCTCCAATGCTCTCTAAATTTTGTGCTCTCGAATGCAAGTGTGAAGAATATCGAACACTTACTTTCTTTTATACAATCTACAACATTTAATGTTTGCAACCGTATGCAACTTACTCAGAGATTTTGAAACTTAGATCCCGATGCATTTTAGATAGTGCGTGAATGCATATAGAAATATTATGGGCTTGTAACCATGAATTCATAGGTGCATACTCAAAGGTGAGTATATCAACCGCGCAAGGGTACTGAGTTAGAATAGCTCCCCCTAAGACCAAGAAGGTCTATTCAAGTAGAAGTAGAGGGTGTGTCCACTATGGATGCATCAACTACTTTGTCAACATCATTTTGCTTCTTTACTTCAACCCAAATTTTGCTTGAATCTTCATTTGCTTGAACAAACTTAACTTCTCCTTTCTCTTCAAATAGTGACCTCTTAGGATCCTCTTGCTTTTGAGTTTTCAATCTATAAAACTTTGAGATGTGTCCAACCTTTCCACATGTGTGACAAATGATAGGAGGTTTGATGCTCTTGTTCATCATGCTACATTTCTTTGCTATGTGTCCATTGTAGTTGCATATCTGACATGTAGTGTTTTGCGGATTCCTTTGAGGTTGATTTCTCTGATTGTTTTGATTCATTCTTCTTTGATTCTATTGTGACTAATTTCTTTGATTTGTTCTGCAATGTATAGCCATGTCACCAAATTTGTTATAGGAGAAACAATAGCCATTAAAAGGTCTTACCTCTTTGCAATCTCTTCCCAAATGACCATGTTTTTTACATGCATAACAAGTTCTGTTAAATTGCTTGATTTCCCCTTTAGGTGGATCTATTTTAATATCTTCAATATTTGCTTCTTTCTTTGCTTCTAAAGATGCTTCATGAGGTTTCTTTCTTTCTTACAATGAATTGACTTCAATTTGTGCTATACTAAATCCAAGACCAGTAGTGTTGCCTTTTTCCTTTTGTGCATTGAGCTAAGATTGAAGTGAATCAGAACTTGTGTGAAGTTTATCAATCCTATCCTTTGCTTCTGTTAATTCAGATTCCAACTTATTCTTTATGTTTTCCAATTCCAAGACTTTCATGTTTGCTTTCAAGAGTTCATCATCTAGTTGTTTGCTTTCTTTGATCTTTTCTTCAATAGCAATTTGGCTCTCTGTGAGCTGTTCATCCATATTTTAAATTTTATCTTTCAGAGACATATTCGCTTCATTGAGCTTTTTGATCATTTTCCCTAAATTACTTGTAGAACAATCTTTCAAATTTTTTCTTAATTTCTTGATAAGCATTTGTGAGCCATCAACTTTCAGTGTAAGTTCTTCATTTTCTTTTTCAGATCTATCAAGATCTTCAAGAGCTTCTTCAAGATTATTTTTCAAATGTTTTTCTTCTACTGAGTCCATGATCTCCTCAAGTGGTTAAACTTATTTGCTGAGGACCAGAGCTTTGATACCAATTGTTGGAAACACTGAGAGGGGGGGGTGAATCAATGTTTGTCTATTAATTACTTTTCAGCAACTTAAACATAAATCAAACATACATAGAATGATGCTTAACATAAGAACTCATAACACATGATATGATTACAAGGAAACCTTGATCATAGGAAAACCCCGGTGGGAATTAGTACCCACAAATATTGTACTAGGTATAATGAACCTGTTAGAGTTCCTTTGCCCTATTAGAAGTAGTCTTTAAAATATGAGTACAATGACCTGGTTAAAGGTCTGACCCTATTAGGAGTCTTTTACAAAACCATATTAAAGGTATATGGCTCACTTCCTAGGCTCACTACTCAATAGGATGAAGGCTACAACCTTTTGAAAGATGATATACACTATATCAAAATGAACTGCTGTGATGACACTGTTGTCTTATCAGTTCTCTGTATGCATGAATGCTCTTACTCTCTTAAAGAGATATATCATATACTGACTTCATTGTACTACACTTATATATCTTCCTCTTACATCATAATTGATGCTTATAACATAACTTTACATAACATACTTATATGTTTATATCTGAATATGTGAGACCCAAAACAAAACACTAGTCGGCCCTAAAACAAAATATACAATGCTTCCAAACAAGTTGGCTCAAGCATGTTTAATACAATGTCAATTACATCATTACAAACATAGAACCAAAGGCACTTAGCCATTACATTACAAAATAATTCATGCTGATCAAAACAGTAGTCAGCTTCCATGCTCTGTCTTCTAGACTAATGGTCTACTGATCTGCCTGTAACTTTGTCGTACTATTGTTTCATACTATGCATGTCGAGATGTAGCATGTACATGTGTCATACAATATATATCTGAATGCACATATGCTGACTCGATCTCTCGCACATGCGCTGATGTGCTGATCGCTGAGTATCTATGTCTACCTTGTTTTCCATACTTAGTCATTTTTTCTTTAATGACAGAAACTAAACATGACTTTTTTGCCATGATGACAACACAAAATGAGTCATGCATCCTCAGGAAGCCAACTTAACAAAAAAAATTAGGGTCAATGAAGGGGATGAATGGAAGACAACCTTCAAAACTATAGAAGGTTTATATGAATGGCTTGTGATGCCATTTGGGCTATCTAATGCCCCATATACATTCACGAGACTCATGAATGAATTCCTAAAAGAGTACATTGTAAAATTTGTGGTAGTGTATCTAGATGATATAATAATCTATAGAAAGACTAAAGAGGAACATCTCAGACATCTGCAAATTGTTTTCAAGAAGTTGCATGAGGAGTTGATGATAAATTTGGAAAAGTGTGAATTCGTGAAGAAGGAGCTAGTGTACCTTGAGTTTGTATTGTCTCAAGGCAATCTCAAAATGAATCCAAGCAAGGTAGAAGCCATTCTTAACTGGTCCAATCCAAGAACTGCAACAAAAGTGAGAATTTTTCATGGTTTAGCTCAATACTATAGGAAATTCATCAAGCAATTCAATAGTATTTGTGCTCCTTTGTTAGATACTATAAAAGGAGGGATGAAAACTAATTTTTTTTGGAATGAGAAAGCTAACCATGGGTTTGAGTTACTAAAGAAGAATATTTTCACTCAACCAATCCTAACACTACCAAGTTTTGAGATGTTATTCACAATTGAGTGTGATGCTAGTAATGTGGCCATTGGAGCTGTTTTGAGCCAAGAGGGAAGACCAGTGGATTTTAACAGTGAGAAGCTCAGTGATGCTAAGAAGAAGTACTCTTTTTATGACTTATAGATGTATTATCTAGTCCAAGCACTAAGGAAATGGAGGCACTACTTGCTTCCTAAGGAGTTTGTGGTGTATTCGGACAACCAAGCTCTTAGTTTCCTAAACTCCCAAGACAAGCTTAGTCATAAGAAGATGAAATCAATGGAGTACTTGCAGGCTTACACCTTCAAAAACAAGCACCAAAAAGGATTACAAAACAAAGTAGCAGATGGTTTAAGTAGAAGGCTACTAATAGTACAAGAAGTATAGTTGTAGAGCATGTGTACTGAAAGTTTTAGGGACCTATATGTTGAAGATGAAGACTATGAACAGATCTACAAGATATGTAAGGAACATAAGAACCACTTCCATGGAGATTTTTCTGATTACACTTTGCAAAGTGAATTTTTGTTTAAAGGGAGTCAGTTATGTGTCTCCAGGGGATCAATTAGGTAAAATCAGATTCAAGAGAAGCATAATGGTTCACTTAGTGGTTATTTTGGAGTCAATAAGACCCAAGAGTTAGTCCAAAGGTTTTATTTTTTTCCAAGGATGAACTTAGATATCAGGAGATATGTGGAGTGTGTTAGGGATTTTTCTTGTATGAACCACAATGCTTGAAATGTCTATTTGAACCTTGTACTTTCTAATTCTAATTTAGAGACAAGAAAAGCCTAATTGCTAAGGACTGGATAATATCCTTCTTCATTTTTGAGCTCCACATATGCTCAGGAAGGTTTTACCTTTCAAGATGGCTATTAACATAGTATTTTTTGATGTGGACACTGATTAGCTATGTACCTTTATTGAACCAACTTATGAATTATCTTGATGATGACCAAGCATAACCATAAACAAGATATTACCATACAAATCATAGTTATTAACATAACAATAACCAGTGATACAAGGATTCTCATCCTTCTTCCTTTTCTTTATAGGAGGGATAACCTAGTTGATTCACTCTTCAAGGAATCAATACTATGGACAGTGTCCTGCTGACAGAAGTCCTTTAAACAAGTTCAGCTTATATGTTCTTAGTAACAGAGTGTTTAAATTGATTTGGTTTTGATAGCTTGGAATATCTTTAGACACAGATAGATAATCAAATTGTTTTCTAAACTAGTGCCTATCCTTAGGGCTGCAGAGTCAATAATAAGCAAGGATATCACAAAAATAACATACACTGAACTGCCTTACAGTTCAAACAATTAGGATAGGTTGCCTTACAAACTATCTTGTTACCT
>MU227431.1:1806692-1822264 GCA_018584345.1 Thuja plicata
CATTGCAACATAAACAACTTCTATATCATTGTCATCAGAATTATCAGTGTCATTGTCAGAAGTTTCTTCAGCAATATAACAAGATTTCTTACCTTTGTCTTTGTATTCCTTATATTTCCTGAAGTCTAGATCATCCTTTCTGACTTTGTATTCTTTGTATTTGTTGTCCCTTCTTTCATCCTTTTCATTCTTGTTAGGACATTTAGCAGCTATATGACCAATTTCATTGCATAAAAAGAAAATAATAGGAAGTTTACATTGGTATTTTCCTTTTCCTCTGGATAGTCTTTTTGCCATAAGTGCTTCAAGTTCTTCAAGATCATCATCAGAAGTGTCACTATCACTGTCCACATATTTCTTTCCTTTCTTATATTCATTGAGAACCAACTATGATCTAAAAGCATAATCAATCCCTTGTGGATTATAGTCATCATAATTTGACATTTCAAATGCAGTGAGTCCGCCTATCAGATTTTCCAGATTCAGATTATTATTAGGAGTACATCTCAATTCTTGAATTGCAAAAAATCTAATAGCATATACAGGAAGTAAAGATCTCAGTACCTTTCTCATAATGGTGTTCTCATAAATTGTTTCATTAGCCCCTCTAATGGCATTTACAACTTCTTTTACTCTACCATAGTACTGAATAACATTTTCATCTTCTTGCATTTTCATCTCAATAAACTTACCTCTTAGACTTTCTGATTTAGCTCTTAGCACATTTGTGTCTCCACCATAGATAGTTGCAAGTTTGTCCCACATTTTCTTTGCATTTGTGCAACTCTTTATATCATCAAACTCTGAATAGCTCAATGAGGAGGCGATCTCCAACATTGCTTGATTGTGCTCTTGCTTTTCTTTTAGTTGTGCAACTATGAGACGAGTAGTAGGTGGTACATAGGAATTTTCAATAAGTCACTTAGCATCATATCCAATACCAGCCAAATGCAATTTCATCAAACTCTGCCATGCAGGGAAGTTATCTTTGTTCACCTTAGGAACCTCCTTCTTATACATCTTGATCTTTTCACTCCAAGTACCTTCAAACTGTTTTCAGGAGACCAAAGCTCTGATACCAATTGTTAGAATGAATTTAGAATAATTGAGAGGGGAGGGGTGAATTAGTTATCCTCAAGTATAGATGTAGCAAATAAAACTTTCTTCATTTTAGATCTACTCGGCAGCAGTAACATATTTCAACAACTTAATCATGTAGTTTACTGTCAATTGGAATTAACTTGTAGAAACATATCAGAAAAACAAACCATAAGAATTCATACAAGTTGACACAAGTATTTAACGTGGAAACCCAATATGGGAAAAAACACCAGTAACATGCTACCAAGTTTTCACTCTTCTTAAGTGATGCCCTGTGAGGAGCCAACCCTGTTAAAGGTTACAATAACACACTGCTAGGTGTGACTTGGTTAAAGGATTTAATTACCATGTCAAGAGTGGCCTTGTTAGAGGACTTAGAACATTCCACCTGAATGTCACCTTGTTAGAGGATTTATACAAATGACTGCTAGGTCAACCTTGTTAAAGGATTTTAACTGATACAATGATTAGAAAGTAATCAGCAGTTGTGATTTGATACATATAACTTACTTTGCAAATTCAAATCCAATTACAGCTCTGATGTTAACTTACTGGATAGCTTGCATTGTCATTTAAACCTTCTGATCTGCTTGGGAATTCGTCAAGAAATCACACATGCAACTCTCTGCTTCTGTATTCATCCTTCCTTGCTAGATCATGCCAAATAGTAAATCAACTATGCAAACCTCTTGCATACACATCCACTTCACATTCAACAACACACCTCTTGCATACTAAATGAATAACCCCTTGAGGTTATCATATACCTCTCTGTCTAGGTCAGATAAATCTTTTGCTGCTTAAACAAGATCGTAGATCTTAGGTTAGGTCAGGTCCAATAGATCATTCCATCTTTGCATTACATTTACTTATCCAAATTAGTCTCTAATTAAATCTTGAAACCATGCATTAATTATGGTTACCCATACATTAAATGACGTGGATCAATCTTTAATTAACATCATATATCCCAATAAAATTAACTAAGTCGACCAGAGATCTCAAATCTCATCATTAATCCAATTATTGCAAGTCGGCCAACATCACTGGAACCACTCAGCAATTTCAATGGTGCTCGACATTTAACAACTTTGCTTGTCATGAATAAATTTTCTCGGCACAAGCAACTTTGCTCGGCACAGAACAGCCAGAAAAACTATCTTTGAAAGATAAATAACTGATTTCTTTCCAAGATTTCTAACTGATCAAGTACCCTTTTATTTTCCTTAACTCAACCATTCACTTGGTCTTCTTGTTAAATATTCTTCATCAACAATATATATGGTATTAAAATAGATAACAATAGTCTCACCAGTTAAGGTTTGACAACAATGACAAAATAACAATTGCTTGCATTGTCACTTCCAACAATGGAGATGCTCTATAAGTCTTTGTATTTCAGTCTCTTTCTCTTGTAGCTTTTTTGTAATCTTCCTTCTATCATCAATAGCTAGTGTTCTATATTTCTTAGCTTGTCTAGCACTATTCATGACATCAATCATTCCTACTATATGTATCTCTTGACTGATTTGCAGAGATTTCACTTGTCGAGGCAGATGTTGGTTGATTTCATTTAGGCTTGTGATTATTTCTAATGATGAATTTGATGCTTTTCTTGTAGTTGATCCTAAAGACTCAAAGAAATCTGGTATCTCTTCCTCATGATAATTTTTTTCATTACAACGAGATGCCATAATATTTCTTTCATCTAATAGTTGTCTCATAATTATTCTAGCTTCTTTATACTGCTCATAGAAGATCTAAATTTCTAGCTTCTTATTTTCAATATTTTTGTCAAGTCTGTACTTCTCCATTGTATGATCTTTTCTCTTAGGCCTTTAAGATTTTCCAAAGAAGATACTTAGCTCTAATGCCAATTGTTGTAATTAATGGGAAGTGTGTACTGAGAGGGGAGGGGTGAATCAGTACCTCTAAAACTTTTGTATCTTTTAACCTTTATCCTTTAAGTTATCAAATGTTTATCCAAGCATCTATTCTATACTATCTTGATGCAAGATATATCAATTCATAAACTTAACCATACATGTGAACATTCATAGAAACATTCATGAAAGTAATTGACACATAACACAAGATATTATATCATAGAAAACTCCTATTAGGAAGTAAAAACTTTAGTGGGGATAGCACCCACAAATTCTTCACTATCTGCAGATTGGAAGGGGCCGGTTAAGGCTTACAATTTGATCACTTCTGATTATCTAACTGGTTAAGAGTATTTGTGGATACCTATTAAATTATACTCAGTTAAGAGCTTTAGAAACATGGTTGAGTGTGCACTCGGTTAAGATATTTATAGTTGGATTGTTAAATCCACCTTCCTTGAAAGGATTTTTATACTTTTCTTCACTTGTTAGAAAGATATAAAATTACAATTTGAGCTAGTGTATGCAATATCCTATTGCTGATTACATATATATTTAAGATTACATGAATAAGTATATCACCTAATGTGATTGAATAATAGCTCTGATGCTCACTAGTCTCTGTTCTTGGTTCTTGCTAACCAAATTCACTTTTTATTGTTCTAGTTCATGAAAATTTCAATGCGATCCATGGATGTGATTGTATGCTTCATTAATTATCTCATCCATTCTCACATCATACATTAATGAATGATTGCATCATCTATTTATAAGATAGATTGACATAATCAAGTTTCATGTAAAACAATGTTAACTCTAAGATCACAGGTTTACAACTTTACCCTGATCTCCTTGTCTATGTGTTTTAAATTAGTTAGAGTGATTAGAGCACTTACATTAATGTTTCTTGTCCCTAAACAAATGGTTTAAAAAAAAATCAAAACTCTATAAATAGAATAAGATTGTTTTATCTGACATGTAAGTCAGATCCACTTTTTGTGGGCAACAACTGACTTTCGGTATTTGACAGTCGGTTATGCTCTGAAATTAGTTGATTGTCTTTCATGTTCCTTGAGTGAATCACTCTCTCAGTTTCCTCTTTAACTATTCTCTCGGGTTGCACTATATCCTACTTGTCAGGTCCCACTTTTGGGTTCCTCTTTATCCTTTTCAGTTTGCAATTTTGGTTTACACACAAAATTGTGTCATCAGTTTTCTTTGTACTTAGTAGTTTTTCGGTGATCTCTTATAGCTACCATTTCAGTTTTATCTATGTCTTGTCTTTCAGTGTATGCTTACCAACTAGGTTGTTTGCATACTAATGGAAAACTAATGTCATCATGTCTATCTTTCAAAGATGCCCTATTAAGGTCCCTAAAATCCACACATAGTCTAATCTCCCCATTCTTCTTCCTCACATGAACTAGATTTGAAACCCAAGATCTATGTTTGATTAGGAAGATAATCCCACTATCCAACAATTTATTCAGCTCTTTGAGCATTAAGGGCTCTTATTTTTGGTTTATTGGCCATTGTGTTTGCCTAATTGGCCTTGAATTAACCTCTAATTCAATGGTATGTTGGGTCAATTGAGGGAAAACCCTTTCAAGTCAGCATAATCCCAAGAAAAAACATCATTGAACTCTATGAAAAAAGCAATAAGAAGATCCTTATCTTGAGGAGAGTTAACTTTACCAACCTTTAGGAATTTATCTCTGAAAATTTCAAGCTCTTCATAATGATATTCCTTGATCAACATGTTGGTTTTGTTCCTCTAAAATTGATCACCAGAGTTACAGATGGACTCCAAGCTGACTAGTCCTTTAGGCAACTTATTGGGCTTGAATTGTATGATTTGGTCCTCAAATTGTTCTCTTACCTTGCTATCTTTAGAAGAAGCAAAACTATCTGCTTCTGTCATAAAACTTAAGATCTACTCATGAGTATTGAAAACCTGCCAATCAACTTCATTATCTAGAATAGATGACCTAACAAAAATCTGAATGTGAGATTGATCAGTATTTACACCTTTATTTTCATAAATTGTTACTTGAGCACCAATAGCAGCTAACCTATTAGCATGCTAGTTTTCACTTCTAGGTATATAAATCAAATTGAATGAATCAAAATCTTCTAGAATATCTGAGATTCTAGATTTATACAACTTCAAGAGATCATTTTTAGCAGCACTCAGACCTCTCACCTGATTAACCACCAATTCACTATCTCCAAATTCCCTTAAACATTTAATATTTCTTCTTCCTGCCCACTCTAAGCCCTGAATCAGGCTTTCATATTCAGCCACATTGTTATAACAAGGAAAAGATAATCTAAATGGAGCATAGTATTTTTCACCATCTAGTGACACAAGCATAGCCCCTGCACCAGCTCCATACTTGTTTTTAAATCCATCAAAATATATGTCCCAATGCTGATTAGGCTATTCTGAATCAACATCAAGTGATTTTATCAAGTTAGGCATAACAGGATCATATTTTGCAATCATATAATTACCAAAACTAGCATCATAAATAAAACTATCTTGGTTGGTAAAAGCATTTCCATTTCCCCATTCATCTAACAAAATATCAGGGATGCCTTGAATCTGAGTATCAAAGGCTGGATAATCCTTAAGATCATCAACAAATATGATCACACAACTAACATTAATAGGGCTTGGAATATATGACTCTATGTGATCCTTAGTTACCACTTCTAATTTTATGGTCACTTTTGCACCATATCTAGTCCTAAACAACATGTGAGACCAATCAAATGAGAAATATCCTCCTATCTTTGCAGTAAAATCTCTGGATAAACATAGGGAAAAATAAGGAGGCAGATCTATAACATAGATACCTTGCTGAATAGAGAAATTTGGGCAAGCATGCAAGGTCAAAATTGCATTTTTAACAAAACCTAAAGTGTGGACTGATGAACCACCTAACTGACTAACTCCTTTATTTAGAGGTTCATACTTTAAATCAAGTAAATTTGCAATCCTGTTAGGCATTACTGTGTTGGTTGCATTACTATTAACCATGCAATTATGCACTAATTTATTACCAATTATCAAGGACACATAAAAAGGAGGTGGCTTAACATTTGTAAATTTCTTACCATCCTTTGTTGTTGTTCCTTGCAAATCTGCAACCCCTAAATTAGCCAAAATAGTCCTTGAAGACTACTTTAGGGCTTGCTATGAACTTGTTGTCCCTTTAGACAACTCTTCCTTAAGTAAATTTGTCTGCCTTGGAATGGCTAAAGAGTCCCATATAGAAATTAAAACATTCATCTTCTTCATATTGTCAACAATATTATAAGGAACAACAAATTGTACCTTTTAAGGAGACTTACCAATGTTCTAATCTGTGTGCTTCTAATGTTGTTGTTCCTTGGTTGCAGGAGAGGAGTGTTCTTTTAGAATAGAAATATGAGGGATGGGTGATGATTGAGTTCTAACAGCAATCTTAGCATCTAATTGCTTTGATTCTAGAGCTCTCTTCTTGGCTCTTGTGTTTGGTGAAAACCCACATCATTCTTCCTCTTTCCAATTGAGAAAAGTAGTGTTCAGAACACCTCGATCTAGTTGTTGTTGAGTCCCTTCAATGGATGCATCTTGTTGTGAATCAATCACACTTTGAACCATTAGAGCCTGATTAAGCACTTCATTAGTGCACTTTGACTAATTGTGGGGCTTCCCACAAGCATAATACCACTCATACTCAACAACAAGGTTATTTTGGTTAGGAACAATATCCCTAACAACATTAAGAGGTGCAAGATTATAAGGTTTATAAGGCCTTTGGTTTCAATTCCGTCTATTGGTATTGCTATTTCCTTGGTATTGCTACTTGTTACCTTGGTAAATGGGCTGGTTAGGCTGTTGTGATGAGGAACTAGAAAACTTATTTTGTGTATGGGCTATTGGATTTCCTTGAGCTTGTTGCCTTTTAAGGTTTACCAACTCATTTCCAAAGGTTTTCAATAAAATCTCAATTTTTTGTTGGTTTTCTTTTATGGTTTGCAGCTCATTAGAAGGGGCAATAGGAATCATCTCTTCATTTTTTTAATATGGAAAGGTGCCAGAGGTGGGGTAATCAATGTCATATTGGATTTTATGCTAGGAAAGAAAGACATAGGAGACCTAGGAACTATCTTCCCTGCCTAAATAAGACTATTTTCTACCCTAATTGTAATATCAAAACCTTGAGGTGAAGAAGTCCCCCCCATAGACTGGATCATGACTGAAATGTCACTATTTAGACTCTTAAGGAAGTATAAAAATGCATATTTAGTAGAAGGTCTCACCGTAGCAGGAATCCTATTCCATGCTTTCTGAAAGCGGAGATTGAAATCACTCATCTCTTCTTGTGTATCCATTTTGATAGTAGTTAGCTGTTCCACCAAAGAAATATTATCAAATTTATCTTCAAAAATCATAGAAAATTCCTCACCTAGTACATCCCATGAAGCAATTGATCCAACACGTAGAGTTTGGAACCATTCCAATGCTTTTCCCTTTAATGATGCAGCCAATAGCTTCAAAGCTACATCCTCCTTTGTGATGTGATGAAAATTGCAAAGAGATGCAATCTCTAATATGCTCAATTGTTGTTGTTGTTTGTCCTAATCCCATGAAAGATGGCAACCCTTTCAAGGCTTCCAATGGAATTTTGTTGTGATTAGCAATAAACAAAGGGCTGCCCCAATTAAAGGGCACAAATGGAAACCTTCTAGCCATCCTTGGTGGTGTTGTAGCATAACTTGAAGGTGCTAGTTTCTCTTCTTCTACTGGTTTTTCAAGAACAACTTGAAATTGAAGTGTTGGAGGAATTTCTGAAGATTCTTGATTTGAATATGGAAAATTATTGTAGTAGGTGGGAGGAGATGAACTTCTCTCAGACCTTCTTTTCTTTGGTCTTCCTAGTTTCCTACCCCTCACTACAGGCTCAAAGGAGAGATCTTTTGGACCTTTAGGTTATCTCTACACAGTTCTAACTCTCCTAGTATGTGATAACTATAAATACTCAAACTCTTTTCTAGTCCTTGTTTGGATTTTGTTCATGTATCACAAAGGATCCCACCGGGCATGCCAAAAATTGTTAAGGCCAAAAAATATCACCCTAACTCAGGCATTAGGGCATACTAATATTTCATGGTAATGATGCAAACCTTCCTAAGTTGTGGGTGGACTCTAATTAAGAAAGAATCTCCAGATTCTAGGCTGGTTCCTGTTGGATTTGGGTTATCACCTATTACTGATTTATTTCTGATTTTTGGGAAAAGGGGGAAAAGATAACTAGAAATAAATAAACAAAACTAAAATGTCATACACCAAATTGATTCAAAATTCTTAGGTTTTCAATCTAGCATCCACGGGACATACCATAATGATTCCTACAATAACATTCACTATTCAATACATAGGCTAACCTAAATCTCACTATTAAGGTTTGTACCACAAATAGTGACAATTCTGCCAACAAACATGTAGATTTTGCAAAAAGGTTACACTCTACAATCTAGAATAGGAATTGGATCAATTCACTAATATATGTTGAAAAATACATTACACTTAAATGTAAAAAATTGAAAATGACTAATAAAAAAAACTTAGAAATATGTAGGAATAATGGACAAGCTTTATTATCCTCAAAATTTGCAAAAAAAGTTACATGAGAAAGTACAAAATATGCCAAGGAATATGTGCATTCACTTGAACACAATCTGCATAAAACATGAACTAATAGCTACAAAATGCATGAAAAAGTGTAGAAGAACCATAAGTTCACTAAAAACACCTTCCTCCTCAATTATGAACCCCTAAAACTAAATAAGAGGCTCAACTATATACTCTCCTTTGGCTAACTTTGAAAATATAACCCCCTCCAAAAGGCCTTCAAATCAGCATAACCCCAATTTTAAGACATAATTGATGCCCTAAATATAGCCCCCCTAATGTTGACATTTGAAAAATTACATCTTTTAAAACATAATGCCAACATATACAAAATATATATCAAAACCCCAATATTACCCATACATAATCCAACACCTTTATACAAACCCTAACCTAACATAATCAAATCCTAACCATTCTTAAACATCAACATCTTGACTAACGTCAACATGACCAATCTCGATGCAAAAGATATTCATCCACCATGGCATGAGGTTGGGTTGTTGTGGCAGTAGGTTGTGTTCATCGTGCATTGTAGTCTGTAGCAACATTAACTCCACTTTGAGAGCAGACTTCAAATCTACCCAAAACTCAGGCAAATGCATTGTCTTCACATTCATTTGGTTTTTCTGCATTTGGGAGAATGTTAAGGTTTTTTGAAAAACCTACTATTATGGCACTGCAATGCTGAGATTTTTGTGTTGTCTTTGACTTCTCTTTTGTTTCTCTGCTTGGATTTGTCGATTCTAGAAGTTGACACTATGATGTGGCAATTGTTTGTCATTCTATGGGATTTTATCTAATCTTGTGGCTGGAAAAATGGTTTCATCTCTATTCATTTTGATTCTCTATCTATGGTTTTGAGTGAATAATGGAGCTTAGGCTCCAAATGGTAGTGGGTTATTTTCTGAAGTTAAAAAGAGCTTAGGCTCTCATGTTTATTGTGCTCCAGTAACAGAGCTTGTCCTCAATGTATTCTTCAAATTCAAGTTATTTGTGAAGAACAGAGAGCTAGGGCTCTCTTCATCACGAGCTTATGATGTTGAATTTGGAGTTTCATGCCATAAATTATGGCACTCTCCAAGCATGAACTCCATTGGACTTGAGCTCTACATGGCTTCTCTATATGTAACCTCTAGATGAGTTACTATTCTAGTCATGTTAACACTCTACCTTCTTTTGATATGTTGTTGAAGACATCATTGCATTACATAGTTTTTAATACTTGAGCTCACTCCAGTCACTGTTTACAATGATTTATTGCTTCAATCTTGCTAGCTGTAAATGATTATGGGTTTTTGTCAATCTGGCTATCCTTCTATCACAAAAAATAATTTAGGGTTTTGTCCATATTTTTCTCTATTAATTCCACCATGTCTATTGTTGCTTTCCCTCCATGATTGTTTGCTAGAAAATTGATGCAAGTTGTCTGTCGTGATTTTTAAAGGTGAGCTTCATCTCTATTAACGTATTGTTGTCTCTACCCATAAATGTTGATAAATCTGCATTTAATATAATACCCATGCAAGAGTTGTCTCATTGTAACCAAGAGATGAATTAGGGTTTCTTTGTCATCCCCCACTTCATGTTAAAATCCTAGCCTAGATGATGTCACCACCATTGTCTGAAAGTTGTTACTCTAGATAGACCATGTTATCTTTTGTTGAACTGGAAACATGGTGTAATGTATATATCTTTGTTTTGAGACCGTGCTTTGTCTCTACACATAATGTCTGCAAATTTTATTATATGGTTTCACTCTTGCAACATTAGATAATAACATTTGTTTGATTGAGCATGCTTATTTCCTTGTCATTTATTTTCCACCTTTGAATAGGTATTTGATAATAAAATAGCAACTCTGTTATTCCCTTTTCATTTTTCATATGACATTACCTTTAAAACATGAATAACAACCTTACCTTCCCTTGTTGATTAGGCACTGTAATAACATTATCAACATTCATCCTAGAGCTCTAAATAATAACATTACTTACTCTTTCATGTTGGACTTATGGAATTTGAAATGAACATGATTCATAAGAGACATTGTTATCATTCTTCCTTCTGGCACTTGAGAATACCTCCAATAGCATAAAACACTGACACTTCTTTCTTGACTCTGTTGACAGAGGGTTTGTGATTGGGTCTGCCAACAGATGTAATTTGTAACCGGGTATCGGGGTACTCGCCAAATTTGCATGTAAAGTTTTTCTAGAGAAATGAGACTCTCCAGGCCTTCAAGCATGTGAGAGTCAGGTCTCAATGGTGCAGGAGCTAAGTTGGGCATTGTGACTATTTTGTTCGGGGGAATAGCTGGTTATCTCGGCTCATCTTCTCTAGGGATCTAGGTAAATCAGGTTTCCTGCAAGCATTTGTTAGTCAGCCAAATAACCTTCAAAAGATAGGCCAGGGTTAGAAGTATTCCATCTACCTATAGCCATGCAAATACATTCAAATCATCAACCATGCTCTAACATGATACACTAAAATACTGAATACACATAGAACCATCAGTTCACATATATTCAATAGCAAGGGAAAAGGAGGTCATTAATCTAGTTAAAATATCAGAGCAAAGGACATAAGGAACATACAACATGAAAGAATATCAACTCAAGTGATCAAGAGACCAATAAAAACATTGCGAGAATCTTTCTTCATTAATGATTTTCTAGCATCATTGGTGAGTACATCAACAATGGCTCCTATAGACACCTAAAATTTACCAGGTGTATCTCAAACATTTCAAACTATAAATCTCAGCCAAATGCTTCATAATATCTTCTCAATGCAAATCAAATGGACAAAATTCAAATCAATTTAAAAGATCAATTAAATCATGAAATCAATTAATTAAATTCAAAACCTAAAGGGATTAATCAAATTATGCAATTGATTTTTCAATTGTATAGTTCAAATAAAAAAGGATCAAATCCAACCCAATCACCCTTCCATGGCTAATTTAATTAAATGATGGAGTTATTTAATTCCTAATTCTTTGAGACAACCAACCAAATTTCCCTCCATTTGCAAATACCTCAAAGCTTTTGACTTAACCAAGCTTTGATCATGATCAACTGACTCTACCCCCTACCCTTGGGAAAATGCTATAAATACAAGCCATATCCTTTGTATTTGGGATCCAAGAATTCAAGAGCAAAAGCATCCTTATTATAGACATATTGAGAGCAATATTGAGGAGAATTTGAGAGATTTAAGAGAGTTTTTAGCATTTGCATCATCATTTAGTATCATGTTTAGGAGCATTTGCTAATTTATTTCATGATCTTGGAGCATTTCTAAGCATTTTTCAGCATTCTAGCTAGATTTGAGCATTGAATTCCATACATATCTCGTTCTAGGATTGTCCTTGAGAGAGATTAATCCCAAGAGCTCTCTTAACAAATCTTGGATAGAGAACCATGAGATGATATAGATTTAGCTTCAATTCTTTAGATTAGTTTTGTATTATCTTCCATATAATTGTTGTCTTTTATCTTAATTTCATGAAGGTGTATTTTCTTACACACAGCTCCAAGGGAGAATCTATCTACTAAACTGCTAAAAAAATAAGGAGCATTGAGCTTTGCAACAACTAGAAATGGAACTGAAATTCCTAGCTATGGACTACAAAATCATCAATTTTGCCAACCCTGCTGGAGGACCTTGTGGTGCCTAAGGAGCTAAAGGAACCTGTGGAATAACCTATGTTGTGCTGACCTCTAGGTCAACCTATGGTATCTTCCCAGGAACCTGTCTAGCATCCTGAACCCATCTATGCCTCTGCCTAGCCCAATCGACATCTACTCTCAATGGAGCCTGACCCTAAGGTCCCTATGCACCTGCTATTCTCTGCCTAGGCTATCTGAAGCCACCACCTCGGCCTCTCACATGTCCGCCTCTCATCCAAGGCCCTACTCTTTGTACCCGTGGTGCTCTAGGTGGTCTCTGCACTCTACACTGGCGTGGTCTACCACCATCGTCACCGTCATCTCCATCTCCATCATCCTCAAAAAGCTCATTAACATCTAGGATAGGCTATGCTGGATCTGTGAACCTCATAAATCGATGTCGCATAAACCACTCTCTATACTCTGTGGACATCCCTGCATCAGAAACCTATGGTAGTAAGTCCCAAACTCTGTATCCTAGCTAATCTATCTATAGATAGGATGACTAACAGTCAACCTATGTGCCTTACATCGATCTCTCTACCTGTACCCTGGCATATAAATCCATACCCTGTGGCATATCCTGCATCTAACCGAATTGGCGTAATACTCTGCTAAAGAAAAATCTCTCAATCACCAAAGATGACCGTCCTATCATCCAACACAGTGAAAACATGTAAGGTAACTCATCATCATCCTCCCGCCACCTCTCACACTGCAAGTATGGCCTCCACACCACCTGATCAATATCATCGATCGCACATCGCCAATAACCCACCTTGCCCAAACGATGCTGGACAATCATGCCATCATATAAAAATGCATATGGGTAACCTCGAGCCCAAACTCACGCTGACACTGGCCTAGTGATAGGGATATGCTCCCATGTCCACAACTGTAATAAAACCACACCTGTAGAAATAGCTGCACTGCGCCGATATACAATCTCATGCAAATCATCATATAACTGTGCTAGCACACAAGAACCCCATTCCATCCTCCGTGAATGAGAAATCAAGTCCTCAATAATCCAGCCCCATCTGACTGCAAAACCACATCCTCGCCTATTTGGAAACAATAACCCTCCTATCACAGCTCCTAATAACACTGGTAGGGTAGGGAATGAGGCAAACTGTGCCCAAGTAATACAATAATCTTCTATGGTGTTATCTCCAAACACTCATCTGCATATGCTCCTATCATATACTACATCATAATATACCCACTCTCCATGAGTTGGGATCCTCAAAAGTCTATAAACATCCTCTGGCGTAATTTTCATCTCACCGAGAGGTAAATGGAAGGTATTATGGTCAGAGTGCCAACGCTCTGCCATAGCTATCAGTAAACCTCAGTTTAGCTGAAACTGAGAGAGATCTAAAAGGAAACTGAGACTGCAAGTCTCAATACTACACCACTCCAGTGGTGTGAGCTCATCTACCAAATCGAAGATCCACATCGCGACTCCTTGCACCCGCAACTTGCAGTAATGCTCCTACATTTTGAAACAAAGTTCACCGTGTTAGTTTTTCTCTTGATGAACCATTCTAAGTCAATCATAACACATTAAATCTATCTTTTCTCTAACTTGAGCATATCAACTTATTACTCCTAACCTCTAAATCGTGAGACACAAGGACAATTTGTATTAATTTTTAATCATACCTGATTGACCTATCAAACATTCATCATTATGACTTTTCTACCATCCTCAACATAATATGA
This sequence comes from Thuja plicata, assembly GCA_018584345.1. Classification (NCBI taxonomy): domain Eukaryota; kingdom Viridiplantae; phylum Streptophyta; class Pinopsida; order Cupressales; family Cupressaceae; genus Thuja; species Thuja plicata. The sequence continues at coordinate 1,820,762 of MU227431.1, forward strand.
CAATGTGGATGATCATTTTATCACTTGAAACCTAATTCAGTCATCTGGACGATCTATCGAACTGAGTTCATCTAATTTTCCTTTATCAATATTTCATCTTTATGGTAGGTGGCACTTCACTAAGTGTACACGACTTTTAACACCAAGTGGCTTTTAAATCTTCAAAAGCGGCTCTTTACTATGCGGAGGCGACACTTTAACTCTTAGGCAACCTTTTGCAATCCTATGCGGCTTTTAAATCATCATATGTGACATTTAAAACATGGAATTTTTAGGTGGCGTATAACCTATTTTTGGTTGCAATTTTACCCTAGCTCCTACGCGACTAAGGATTGCGCGTACGCGGCTTTTGGCATGCCTATGTAACACTTTATCTATCCTATGCGGCTCTTAGCTAAATTTTTTCTAAAGTGAACTAAACACATGTAATAAATGCCATTTTAAGCACAATAAATGCACCAAGAAGAATTCAAAGTACTCACCGGAGGCCCGTAGTCAAGTGGTCTTTGATACTTGCGTGTTCGCTCGAATCCATGCTCTCGAATTGAGACCACCATCGCTATCAGTCGTAAGAGGATGAGAGAAAATTCTCAATAGTCAAAAGTGAAAATGAATATTAATTTTGGGTTTTTCAATCTATTTAAGCTATTTTGACCTATTTTATGAGATTTTTGACCCAGTCAAACATAATCTGCATATTCTTCTCACTGGGGCATTTGCTCAACATCTTTTCAAATCATCATTTATCAGAAATGCTATCATCTTTGATTTATTCTTTACACCTTGTTCATCCAAACCTTTTACCTACGATCAAGATGATTCCATTTCTAAGGGGGCATCATCATATCATCAAACTGGGATTCTACATCATATCTTATATCAAATTTGGGGCATTAAAATTTCAAACTTTATCAGCTGGGTTCCATATTGAGTTCCATATCAGATTTTTATATCAAGTTTCATATCAGATTTCATATCAGATTTTCATATCAAGTTTCATATCAGATTTCATATCACAGTTCCATATCGAGTTTCATATCGGATTTCATATCAGGGTTCCATATCAGAGTATCATATCAGGGTTTCATATCGACATTCCATATCCGGGTTTTCATATAAGGTTTTCATATCAGCTCATCAGTATCAGCTCAATGATCATGACAATCAAGCTTTCTTTGAATCAATGCACTTCGCACATCACTTCAAAGAGGGGCATTTGTAGACACTTAAAATTTACCAGGTGTATCTCAAACATTTCAAACTATAAATCTCAGCCAGATGCTTCATAATATCATCTCAATGCAAATAAAATGGACAAAATTCAAATCAATTTAAAAGATCAATTAAATCATGAAATCAATTAATTAAATTCAAAACCTAAAGGGATTAATCAAATTATGCAATTGATTTTTCAATTGTATAATTCAAATAAAAAAGGATCAAATCCAACCCAATCACCCTTCCATGGCTAATTTAATTAAATGATGGAGTTATTTAATTCCT
>MU227431.1:1822314-1857306 GCA_018584345.1 Thuja plicata
ATTGTATAATTCAAATAAAAAAGGATCAAATCCAACCCAATCACCCTTCCATGGCTAATTTAATTAAATGATGGAGTTATTTAATTCCTAATTCTTTGAGACAACCAACCAACTTTCCCTCCATTTGAAAATACCTCAAATCTTTTGACTTAACCAAGCTTTGATCATGATCAACTCACTCTACCCCCCACCCTTGGAAAAATGCTATAAATACAAGCCATTTCCTTTGTATTTGGGATCCAAGAATTCAAGAGAAAAAGCATCCTTATTATAAACATATTGAGATAAATATTGAGAGCATATTGAGGAGCATTTGAGAGATTTGAGAGAGTTTTTAGCATTTGCATCATCATTTAGTATCATGTTTAGGAGCATTTTCTAATTTCTTTCATGATCTTGGAGCATTTCTAAGCATTTTTAAGCTTTCTAGCTAGATTTGAGCATTGAATTCCATACATATCTCGTTCTAGGATTATCCTTGGGAGAGATTAAGCTTGAGAGCTCTCTTAACAAAGCTTGGATAGAGAACCATGAGATGATATAGATTTAGCTTCAATTCTTTAGATTAGTTTTGTATTATCTTCCATAGAATTGTTGTCTTTTATCTTAATTTCATGAAGGTGTATTTTCTTACACACAGCTCCAAGGGAGCATCTATCTACTAAACTTCTAAAAAACTAAGGAGCATTGAGCTCTGCAACAACTAGAAATGGAACTGAAATTCCTAGCTATGGACTGCAAAATCATCAATTTCGCCAACCCTAGGAATGAGGTCAGACCTATTATTTATACACAGGTTTTCCCTAAAATTAACCTAACTTACCTTTACACTCAATCAATAAAATACAATTTTTGGTGGCTGGTACTACTTGCACCATGCTACAACAACCTTTAGAAGAGAAGAGGTTTGACATGTCAGAAGGATGAGACAAGAAAAGAGGTATGAAAGAATCAGACTCGAGAAGAGAGCTAGAGGGAGAATAGAAGAAATATGATCCCTTGTGGATCAAGGCTACATGCTCATTAAATGGAAAATTAGCTCACTATCTCTGATGTACCAAGTGTTATATTAGAGCAGCGCCTTGGGAAGACTACCTATCAGAATTATCTTTCGAGTCGATGCACCTTGCTAGAGTCACCCACTTTTTGACATCCTTATTAACTATCTAAGAATGACCGGTTGGATCCATGGAACCTAGATGCAGGTCATCAAAAGAATACAAAAATATGGACCCAAAATGCTACGATCAGGGAGCTTAATCTCAAAGAATAAAGAATAAAAAATATGCACGGCTAATAGAATTATCTAGATTCTAGAGAACCTTATTGCTCCTTACTATTTTTGAATGCTTCCAATACTTGGCTTACACCTTCTTCATCTATATCTTTTATGTTTTCCCATTAGCCATGGAAAACCTCCAATTTCTCTTCAACTTCTCCAGCCCCATCCCAGAATTCATCTACCATCTTCACGACATCATGTGCTAGGATCATCATCTTGGATAATCTTAATAACCTACCCCTGTCAAAATCTCCAGCAACTGGATACAGGGACTCCATTCACTCATCAAATTTGCTAAGGACGTAGTCCTCTAGGGTGCATGTCCCGGTGGTGAAAGCATAGACTTGTGACACCCCAAACACAAATGCCTGGAATAGGCCCAAGGGATATTGGGCCGTGGTCAACTTCTCTTTTAGGGCCTTAACCAGTTCCTTGCATACCTTAATTTTGAGGCTAAGTATGGAGTACTAGGCCTAGAGAGAGTCATATGATTCATCTCCCAAAATCCCTTCCTCTATGATGGTTTCTTCTCCAGTGTTGAAAACTTCCTCCAACCCAGCCTTCCATTTTTCATACTTCTCCAAGTCCTGCTCCCATACATTAGCATAGTCATTTTCCTCACTAAGGAGAATATTGATATGGTAAAGATGTGGGAGGGACACTACTAGAAATTGTCTTATAGCAGCTATCTGCTCTGTGACCCACCCATCCATAGCCTGTGCCTTCTTCTTCATAGACCTTAGAGAATCCATGTCATCTCGTGTAAGTGGTAATCTGGAGGTATAAGCTTCTAGGTGGATCTCAACCAGAAGTTGTGTAAGTTTTGCCAAAAGTGTGAGGATATTTTCATTGGTCTCCTTTTCCTCCTTCAACTTCTAGCCTTGTTTAATGTACCAGGCCTCTACTACTTTGGTGGCATCTCTCAGCAGGTCCAATTCACCCTACTTATCTCTTCTCCCAAGTGCCACTTCTATAATGGTGTAATCTTTGGGACTTACGGTTTCTACATCTACATCTAGTGGAGGTGTTGTGATTGTCACAATTGTACTTCCTATTGGACTAGTCTGGAGGGTATGGACTATTCGTGTCTTCTTAGGCTTCTGGGCCTCTGCATTTTGGGCCATCATCTCGGCCAAGGAGAGTGGAATGCCCATTTTTACCATTGAGGCCTTTCTCTTTCTTGACTCTACCAGCCATTGAGGTAGCTTGGGTGGCTTCATTGTTAAGACCTGGGCATCTAGGTTCCTTTCGAAATCTGGCAGTGTATTCTCAGGATCAACATTGTCATCGGGCTCTTTCTCTCTTTCATGTTCCTGTTCTTTCTCCTGCTCTCCAAAAACCTCAATGTTTTCCACCATCTTGGCATCTTCCTTTGTGATATTTGAGGTTTCTTCTCTCTAGAATTAGTATCACCTGTATTCCTGGGTCCTTCCAGGTCCTTCTCAGCCTCAATATCAAATGATTCAACATTTATATTTTCAGGGATTTTCCTGTCATTTTGCTGTTGTTGTTCTTTAGACTCATCAGCTTCATCTGCTGGAACATCTTCCTCCACTGGGACATCTTGTGGAGGTGGGTGAGGTCTCTAGCTAAAGTTTAACAATGCAGCTGCCTTTACTACCTCACTAAATGTACTCTAGGGCAGCTTGTCCTCCAGAGTAACTAAAGGCATTTGTAGCATGATGATTGGGGGTACGGTTGATCCCATGGGTCCAATTTCCCTAACCATCAGTTTCACATCTATGCTTTTCCTTGGTTCATCCTCAGTCTCTTGGACCGGCATTTTCTCTTTCTTGGGCTCCCTTTGTATTTCCTTTTGGGCTTCCTGCTCTGTGGAAGCTTCTTGTTTTGGTACCTCTTCTTCTGCGGGGTTATTTTCATTCTCTTGAGTGGAGATCTCCTCCACTGTGTGATCTACATCCTCATGAAGGTTCATGAGCTCATCATGTCAGGGAGAGGAATAAAAAATATTCTCAACTTCAGGGGAATTCAAACTGACCTCAACCAGAGGCAGGTTTGGCATACCGGGGCTAGCAGTTACGCTTGGAATGGGGTCAACTTATAATTCTTCTTCCTTAGTAGTGGGACCCCGCTATCTAAAACACTTGTAGACACCACCGTGCAAGAGTCTTCCTACTCACCATTGCAGCCAACAACAAGATTTCCACCGGGTGAGTGAATGCTACTGGAGTTACAAGGAGGCCAAAGGCAATTTGTGCACTTATCTATTGACTTTCCAGCCTCGTGACTCCATTTGTTTTTGTAGCAGTACCATTATGGGGGTCAAACCTAGAGGAGGTACCTTGGATAGGGTGTCTTCTTTCTCTTTCCCCTTTCTTGTGCTGGGTCCGGCTGCAATAGTAGGCCTTTGAATAATTGGTCCCTTTCGAGTTCTCCTACGACACGCTCAGGCAAAATAATTATGACTGGGCTCTAAAATGGGCTGACATACTCCTTCAATTGTCAAATCTTCTGGGGTGGCCCAATCCACCAGAGGTAGATCCAGTTTATCCAATCCTTGCCCTTTATATTCTGGGTCTTCAAGTGGCCCATCATCTGAGAAATCCTTCAAAAAATTCTCAAGGTCAAGCACCTTCATCAGTCCTTTGGACATCCATGAATGTTGGCGAGCCCAAAAGTCAAAACTATCTTTCCAATCTTCCCAAAAATATTCAACATCTGCTATGTGTGGTGAGGAGGCCCGAGGGAGCACCAAAGTTATCTTTCCAAGTGGATCAAAACCTTTTCTGGCATGGTCAAATTTGACCAACCCCAAACTCTTTAACTCATTATCTACCTACTTTGCTGCAGCCCGACTGCAGGTATAGTTCCCACAAGAGACTGAGAATGGAACATTGGTGACCTTCACCATGAAGAAGGCGTGCAACTCCAAAATCTACTAGAAAAAATCTAGAAGAATGATTCTATCCTGGCAATACAGAGGAAGAAGATAAGGTTTCCTGAAGAAGCCAGTCACCCAAATGTACGTGTGCTATTGGAATTGAATAAAATAATTTCTATAGGTGCTCACCAAGCTCATTGCCTCTTTTTGGCATGGTCGAATTAGACTAACCCCAAGCTCTTTAACTCCTTATCTGCCTCCTTTTCTATAGCCAAACTGTAGGTATAGTTCCCATAAGAGACTGGAAATGGAACATTGGTGACCTTCTTCACCGTGAAGAGGGTGTGCAGCTCCAAAATCTGTCAGAAAAAATCTAGAAGAATGATTCTATCCCCGCAATACAGGGGAAGAAGATAGGGTTTCCTGAAGAAGTCGGTCACCCAAATGTACATGTGTTATTGGAATTGAATAAAATAATTTCTCTAGGTGCTCACTAGGCTTATGGCCTCTTGCGATAACTAGTATCTAGAATCCTGGGTAAGTGTCAAATTGTTTTGGTAAATGAAGGCATCGTTTACCTTGTGAAAATTTGGGAACCTAAGTTCCAACTATACCTAGGGATAATGATCCCATGATATCAACTGACCCATCCCATCCCTGAGAATGCCCATCATTTGTAAACCTAGAAAAGACAATCTTTGTTGGGCCAGTGCCCATAGCACATAAGATGTCATGTAAAACTTTGAATTTTGGAGAGCTCCTTTCAACTGTGAGTCCACATGGTTGGCTATGATAGCCACCCACTTGAAGGTTTGGTTGCAGGTGGTGATGTAGTAGAGGAAGTAGTACATCTATGCTGAGAAATCTTGAGCGTGGGGTTGTCTAAAGATTTGACATAGAAATATAATGCCCACCTGGATGGGCTCTTTGAAATCCCTACAGGGAATTTCCAACTTCATCTTTTTATGGTCCCTCTTCAGAGACTCTATCCACTGAGAGTTGAGATATTGCCAAGAAATGAGAGAAGCTCCTCCGAACTCCTCCAATAACTTGGCCTAGGTGACAACAATGGATCCTTTGAATTGAGGCATCCCTAGCCCTGAAGTGAAAGTTGTGACGTCCAGATTGTCAATTGTCACTGGATATTGTAACGGTCGGGGATCGATGAGAAAAATAGTCCAAATAGGTGCATTTTAGAGTGTCACCAGCTGGAGTATTAGCTCTGATGATTGCACCAAGAAAGGGAAATTCATAGCCATAATGATTTTGGAGGTGGCCAAGTGGGTGGCCATATTATCTCCACTAGCCTTTAGTTTGTATATGTCTTGAATTAAGCCCTACTTTTTAGCCCAAAGTCTGGGCTTTGTATCTGTTATTTATTGCACTTTGGAGTCCACCTTGGACCCCATGAGAATGCCCTCCTTCGGGTATTTGTAGGTCAATGGCAGATTAGCCAACATCTTTTGGGCCTTGGTTTTTGTGGCCGCTCGAGTGGAGGTAGTAGGAAGCTTAGGGCTATCAGGAGGAGTGATCGCTTCAGACATTTTGACCAACTATTTGCAACCTGCAAGACCGGAGAACCGTCAGTATGTGATATGACAAAAATAACTTTTAAAGACTCTGAGGAATTCATCTCTAGTTTGCACCTGTCCAAAAATGTTAGCACCCATCAAAAATCCCAGAGTATTAAGACATACATGAGTTGGATTTTGATAAACACTTGGGGGTTTCAGGGTATTGGACCGAGTGAAAAAATGGAATGAAGACCCAGGGGCTTCTTAGCACCTGAAGTTCAGAAGAATGAGCCATTGTTGATGTGACCAGTAGGAAGTCATACTAAGCTGACATGGGACATCATGTGGCCATGTGACAGGTGGTGTAATGACATTATGGCAACAAGTGGGCTGACACAGGGGAAATTGAATGCAAGATGGGATGGTGTTTGAATTCCTACTCATGGGAAATTAATCTTGACATTAAGATGACAAGACAGAGGAGAGAGAAATTTTCCATGGCTCAAACCAGTGAGGTGTCGAGTTTGAATCATGGCGACTCCCTCTCAATGAGCTCAACAATGTGGTTCAAAACATGATGGAGCGTGGCTAGCTCGATAGGACATAAGGATATACATGAGATATACACACTAAGCTATAGAGGGTCAAGGCTTTATGAGGGCCAAAGCATGGCTTACAAAACAACAAAAACATATACACAATATTTACAAAGTATTAACACAAATTTAGACAGTGTACATAATATATAGAGACCTCTAAAAGGTACTCTACCATAATGTACAACATATACACTATACTACAACTGCACAAAGGGCAGACAACCTTCTAGCAGAGCCAACCCACCAATAGGAGGAAACCGAGAAGCAAAACACAAAGGCAGAAACAAGAACACATGAAAGAAAAAAATTTAAAAAAAATGAGCACAAGTACAACAGAAGAAGACAGAAAACCAGAGAAGAAAAAGCTGAAAACCTACCTGGAACGTGAAGAATGTAGGGAAGACAAGCACGGGAAGTGCTCTACAATAAGTTCACCTTTAAATAATCATGAAAAATCACCGCAAATCAACTTTCAATTAGCCATTAAGCACAGGGATAAATTCATTGTTTAACCACCTTAAAATTGCTCTGAGTGCTCTAAGTGTTTTAATCACGGTAAATGTGAAAATGATAGGTAAATTATATTTATACCCCTAGGGTAAAAATAGGTTGCATTCTTTTTGTAAACTTTGGAACAAGCAAGCCTTCGGACTCTAGGCCTAGGGATTCCATGCAACCAAGTCTTCTCGCAAAAGAAGATGTGATGGCAGAGGATCCCGTAGTCTGGAATCCAACTCTCGAAAGAACAAAAATAATCTATGACCGGGTCCTGGAGACACAAGAAGGCAAAAGAAAAATAAGGACAACCCTTGCGGAAGAAGATCCCAAAGGGGAAATAAGGAAAACAAAAGAAAACAAGGGGAGGAGAAAAAGTGAAAAGGGGGACCCAACATTTTTCCTACAAAATGTTGGGACAGGTATGTAGGGCATAACAAATGGAAACTATCTGGGATGGATGCCTTAGCGCATTTGAGAACCCCAAAATCTCTGGTTAGCAAAACTGGAATAAATATTTACTTGGGGAATTCTTCTTGCCAAGTGTGAGGTGCCTGAGAAAACCTAGCCCATCACTTGATTCAATCTTTTGGTCCTTCTTTAGTTGTGAAGTTTGTGCTCTGAAACAAAGCCAAAATGATGACCTCTGAGAGTAACAAAGAGGAGGCACTAAACAAATCAAAACAAGGAGGGACCTAAAACAAATGAAAACACCAAGAAAAGGAAACCTTGGAGGGGCAGCCAACAAGAACTATTTAGAAGGCATTCCAAATGGAGCGCCGAGAAAGATATTTACAAGCAAGAAATATACATATATTACAACTTTAGGCAACCTCACCACCTACCCTATTCAAAGTAATGCTTGAGAAACTGCCCATTGGAAGGAAATGGGCTAGCTTCTCCATTCATAGTGTTGAGGCAATAAGTGTTTTCCCTATAGATCTTAGATATCAGGTATGGTCCAAGCCAGAGCCATTGAAACTTAGTGTGCTTTCCCTTCTTTTCCCAGGCCTGGTCCCACAAGAGAACCAAGTACAAAATCTGAAAGGCCTTATAATGGGCTCTTCTATCAAACCATCATTTTACTACTACTTGGTGATGTGCAAAATGTTCAAAGGCTATGTCTCTTTGTTCCTCCATCTGCACCAGGTTCAAAAGTCAAACTTCCATGATGTTGTCCCAATTGCTAAATTCCTGCATGAACTGTAAAACTAGGATTTGTAAGTTGATGGGGAATACTGGATTCTGGCCATAAACCAGATGGAATGGGGATGTTCCCAGGGCTACCTTTATTCAGATGTGATCCTCCTAGAGAGTGAATCCTAGCTTTTGGAGCCAGTCTTGGGGGTTCTGTTATAACAGATGTTTGATCACCTCAAGTAGATTTTTATTGGTTGATTCAACAACACCATTTCCTTGGGGGTAATAGTTGCTAGAGAGCTTCAAAGTGACATTCTTATCATAGGTCCATTCAAGAAATTGTGCACAAGAAAACACCTAACCATTGTCACATAATATAGAAAAGGGAATTCCAAATCTTGTGACGATGTTTTCTTCAAGGAATTTTATAACTATGTCTGCCATGTTGTTTTTGCAAGGAATCACTTCGGACCACCGGGTGCAATAATCAGTAGCAGTCAAAATGTATTGGTGGTTGGTAGATGATTTGGGGTTGATTTCCCCAATAAATTCAAATACCCATTAGGTGAAGGGTCTACCTTCGAAGATCGGCTGTAAAGGAATGGTCAGGTTCTGCTCACGATGTGTCATTGTTTGGAAAGAATGGCATCTCCTAACATGAGTTTAAACATCTTTGAAGATACAAGGCTAATAGTATCCATCCCAGAGGATCTAATGGGTGGTGGAATCAGCTGAGCCATGACCAGTTCCAAACTTCACATAAAATTCTTCAATCATTTTTGCAACTTGGTCCCTGTCTATGAACCAGAGGTATATCCCTTCGTAATTCATGTGGAAAAGCGTTCCACTTTTTTATCATGAAGTGTGCACTTTTTAACTATAGGGCATGATGTTTGTTTGGGGGTAGCCCCTCTAGGCATTTGTTGTTCAACAATAAGTATACCAGGGTGGTATACCATGGATCTTGTGTAATAGACTCCACTATGAATGTCTGGCATTTGATATTGAGAGTCTCTTCTGCCATCGCTCTACATAGTCCCTTGCCTTAGACTATCTTCATGGGTTGCATTTCCAAAGTGTACTTTTGCAGGATGGTCATCCATTTCCCCCGTCTCTCACCCAATTCACTCTATAGGAGAAGAGACTTAATAGCTTGGTCCGGGATGATAACGTGCACCTTTCTCTAGATAATGTAACTATAGAATTTCTTCATAGCACGAATGAGAGAAAAGGCCTACTTTTCCAAAGGTGAATACTGGACTTCAATATTCTTAAAGGGGGGCTGATGAAGGCTATCGGTCATTCTTCCCCCTTGAACTTCTAGGTTAACACTACCATGGCAGAATGCAGCAAATCAAAGGAATATATATGAAAAAGGAGGGAATAGTCTAGACTAGCCAAGACCGGTGCCTCCACAATCATTTTGTTTAATATGGGCAAATGCCCACTTTTCCTCACAACTCCACTCAATCTTTGTATCTTTCTTCATCATTTCATTTAGTGGCTTCACTATCTTAGCAAATTCAATAATGAACCTCTGGACAAAATTGATCTTCCCAAAGAAAGATCTCATTTCCTTCTTGCTGTCAGGCATCTGTAGATTTAGCATCACTTCAACTCTCTTAGGGTCAATAGATATCCCCTTCTCGGAGACAATATGCCCAAGCAGCTTCCCTTCAGTGACCCCAAATATACATTTCCTAGGGTTGAGGGATATTCCATACCGGTGACACCTCTCACAAATATGGGTGAGGTGGGCAGAATGATCATGCCTTTCCTGGGAAAAGATGGTCAAATCATCTGATTATACACCGGTTTACTAGAGCTTCCAATGCAATGTCCATAGCCTTCTGAAATGTGGCCCCTACATTGATCAAGCCAAAGAGAATTCTCTGGTATGCAAACATTCCCCAATTGGTGGTGAATGTTGTTTTGTCTCTATCTTCGTACTTAACCATGACTTGGTTATACCCAGAGTACCCATCTAAGAAGGACATCATCTATGATCCATTCACGATCTACAATACCTCATCAAATGAGGGGAGAGGGTGATTATCCTTCTTAGATCCCTTGTTTAAATTTTGAAAGTCCACCCAACGGTAGATCTCACCACTTTTCTTCCTCACAGGGACGAGGTTGGAAACCCATGTAGTGTGCCAAATTGGAAAGATGATTTGAGCCGATAGCAATTTTTTGCACCTCCTAATGGATTAGAGGCTCGATCAGTGGGTTGACAAGTCTTTTCTTTTTCCAGAAGGGCTTATCATCAGGTTTTAGCTAGATGTTATGGGTCATGATGGATGTATCATAGGTCTTCAAATCCTCATACCCCCATGCAATTACATGAATGTATTCTTAGAGCACTGCGAGAATCTTCTCCTTCTCCTCAAGGGAGCAAGAGGTGACAATATGTACTAGTTTTCTTCACCGGCTTGGCCGATGTTTACTTTTTCAAAATTTCCTCCCTCAGAGGAGGATGACATCTTCTCTCGACCTTGAGAGTCTGAGTCGAAGATTCATTGTAGTGCTACCATCCCCTTAGGGATGGTGTTGGTTGGTAAGTCTATGATCCCATTGTCTTCTTCACCCTGCCTAGCATCATCGTGATCTCTCTCATCCACTATCTAGTCCTCAAAAACACTAACATTGGAAATGAATGCTAGGATATGCTGATCATCTTCAAAGACTTGAAAGTGGGTGACATTTTCTTGGATGGATGGGGTGGGGATCATCTCAATGAATAATTTCTAGAGCTAGGAGCCAATCATTGGCTCAAGAGTGATAGCATGTACAACAACAACATCCAGAACATTGTTTATTTTCTGGGTAATGAGTTTAATGCCAAAGGTATTGAAATATTTGATGAGGCTCAATTCTCGGTTGTGATATGTGCCTAGCCTTTTATCATGACAAGTGTATCGGCTCCGGACCTACTTTATGATCAACTATGAATTGTCCAATTCCCGGAGGTGGGTGATTCCCTTTCTTAGTGAAAATAGGAGTCCAAGGACCAAGGCCTCGTACTTGGTGACATTATTTATGCATTTGAACTATAGCTTGTAAGATGCAAGGAAGGATTTCCCCCACGGGTTGATCAATTCCACTCTGGCCCCATAGCCTTATTTGGACCGGGACCCATCAAACTTAAGAGTCCACAAGTCATTGTTCATCTTCAGGGGCTAGGAAGGTGAAGTGGCCTTTGGATTATTTTTGGGGAGGTAGGGAGGGAATTCCTCCAGCTTTGATAGCTCTTGGGTGAGGTTTCCTCCCAAGGAAGTCTATGGCTGGGATTCTTGGACTGGGGGAATCATAGGGATACCGCTGGAATGATCACTAGACCTAGGCATATCCAAAGAGTGTTTCTTCTCCTATAGGGGGTTGATGTGTCAGGTAGCAGTTGAAATAAATGTCTCACTCTCTAGTTCTAAATGTTTCTAATAGTGCACCTGGCACCAAGTGCCATACAAGAGTTTAGCAGGGGTCGCTGTGGTTCCTTATGAGTTAACTTCACCCCTTAGTCTTTTTTTCAAGTCCTGCATCCTCTGAGAAATAATGGTATCCTCTCCAGGGGTGAAATCAAAGGTCAATATTTCTAGGGATCAGTAAACCCCAGGGGAAGTCTCAGAGAAGAGAACCTCATTCACCCTCTCAACTTTAGTGAGGGCCTATTTCATTCAAGGCTCACTTTCTACTTAGATCTAGTTAGATTCTCCCTCCCAGGGGAGCCACAAGTCGAAAAAGTTGGTAGAGAAATACCCATTGAGGGACTTAGACCAATTGCAACTTAGTAAAATCTCATCATAAGTCTGTGGGATGTCCACCACTTGGATGTTAATTATGATTTCTATCCTGGGGTCTTGGATGAGCTTAATCCAGATGTTTTTCATCTCACCTACCATTTTTATAGCAGTTTTGTCTAGCTGGACTACTGCGCTGTTAGATGGAGTAGGATGAAATCTGAGCTTCTGGCATATGGAAAAGGGTATGAAATTACCCAAAGCTCTAGAATCTACCATGCAATTGTAAATGTTATTCCCTTGTATGTTTAAGCCTAGTAATAATGGAGGATCCTTAGTGTTTCCCCAGAAGACAGCCACGTTGGTGTCATCAAAAGTGATAGTCTTGGGCAGGTGACTGACAATTTTTAGGTTTCCCAATAGCTTAAGAAGGGACTTCCTCTACTGGGGATAGTTCAAAAAAACCTCCATCAAGGTCATGGAGGTGGTAGGTCATTCTAACACCTTTGTGATGTCAAACCTCCCTCAGCAAATTGATGGCTTCCCTCAGTGGGTTCCTTAGCTTGGTTAGAGCCGGAGCCTTTAGGAGGAAAGGAGCGATCAATTGTGTTATTCCAGGGAAGGGTGTCTTTGGGAGGTGTGGGCATGTAAAATGGTCCTTTACTAGCCTAACTTCAGGCATTTTAGGGAGTCTCTCAGTTGGTGAAGGAATTGGCCTCAAAGGCTGGAATAGATTCCTTAAAGAATCTGTGCAATCTGGGTCCTTCTTTGTCTTCCTTGTCTTCTGTAAAGAAGACGGTCTCATAGGTGAAGGCACCATGAGTGGGTTCTTGTATGGGGGGTTCTAGGGGAATAAGATTAGTAGTTGTTGTCTGTCCAGCTTGGAGATCATGATAACCTTCTCTAGTGTGGAATAGTTCACCTTGGAGTGAGAGTCAGTGTCGTGCAATCTGCACCAGTTAGTTAGGGGCTGCAGTTCTACAACTAGCATGAAATGGGAAGGTCCAACACCACCCTAATTTGTGTTTTTGTTTGAGGGAGGACCTTTTGTGTTAGCATTACTATTGGTTGGGCCAGGGCGTATTGTTATAATTTCTTCCTCCGGCATTGGTATTTCGCTGGCTGGAGAAAACATTCCCTCTCTAGGACTTAGTGTTGTGGGGTGCAAGAGACCCCACCTTCAGCTACCCCATGTCCATAGTCAGTGAGGACAATTTGGTCTATAGGGCTTCAACTTTGGTGGACAGCTGGGTGTTCGCACCACAATGTGATGGTTGTTGTTGTTGGTTCTCAAGAAAGGTGATAGTAGGTACCAAAGTCAAGGGCGACAATCCTCCAGCCATAGGTGACTGAAAGAAAGGCACTCTAGTAGGTTGTGTCTATGGTTTTTGTCTTTGCTGCGGCTACCAGTATTGTCTGGGCTTGTGATGGATATATGTATCAGGCCTATTGGTCTATCAACAGTGGTGGGGAATTCATGGCTTTGTGGGGGCACCCATTTCCTAATTGGTTTTGTATCCCCCAGTGTAAGAAGTTCTGCTGGGTATCATGTTGAAAGGCATGCTCTGTCCAATCCCACCTGGAGATTTGTTAACACCGCGGGACAACTCCAAGGCTAGTTTGTAAAATTTTTCCACAGTATCCCGGTCAGTGGGGGTGGTAGTTATCCATAGGAGAGTGGCAATGAAAGGGTTCACTACATTCATATATGTTTGGATTGTGACTTTTGGGGAGGGGATGAAAGGACCTTGCACCACTTCAAGGTGCATTGGAACCTATGGTTGAATGCTACAAGGGGCTCATTTGGTTCCTTCCCAATTGAGATGAACTGGCTGTGGGACCATACTTGGTCCACATGTATGCAAAAGGCCACCAAGAAGGCTTCCTCCATGTCTTGCCAACTGTTGATGGAGTTGGCAGGAAAGTTAAGGTACCAGGTCAACTCGTTCTATCCCAGGGACCAAGGGAACATCTAGGTCAGAATGTATTGATGTTGGATCCAGTGTCGGTTCATGGCATCTTTATATGCTTGCAAATTCTCTTCTGTTGTTCATGAGACTAAGTGCTCATATCGGGGACAAATCTTTTCTAGGTGTGTAGGAAGATCATTGGTTTCACCCGAAAATGTTCCCATTGGGGATGCAGTGTTACCAAAGTATGCAGCCATTGGCGGTATTAGATTTTGGGGAGGCTGAGTGTTGATCCCCGGGGTTTTCTGGGAGACTTGGGTATTCTAATATGTAGTAGATCCACAAACAATGGCAGCTGGCTTGGCTTTCAGGGTCTGCTTCTTTCATGCAGGAGGCTTGAGTTCAACAAACCTTCCAAGATTGGGGGCTGATCTAAGGATTCTTTTGAATAAGGTTGGTGAAAATGATCCAATCCCACTAAAGGTCTTCTTCCTACAACTATGGATTGGGGAAACCTCAAGTGGTGTAAACTCTAAATCTTCTGAAGGGGACAAGCTCATGCCCTCCTTCTAGCACCAGTTTCTATTCATAGGGAGTTTGTGATAGGGTCCGCCAATAGATGTAAGTTATCATCGGGTACCGGGGTACCGACCAACTTTGCCTGTAAAGGTTGTCTGGAGAAATGAGATTCTCTTATCCTTCAAGCATGTGAGAGTTGGGTCTCGATGGTGCGAGAGCTAAGTTGGGCATTGTGACTATTTTGTTTAGGGGGATAGCTGGTTATCTCGGCTTGTCTTCTCCAAGGATCTAGGTAAATGGGGTTTCCTGCAAGCATTCATTAGTCAACCAAATAAAATTCAAAAGATAGGCTAGGGTTAGAAGTATTCCATCTACGTATAGCCATGCAAATACATTCAAAACATCAACCATGCTCTAACATGCTACACTAAAATGCCAAATACACACAGAACCATCAGTTCACATATATTCAATAGCAAGGGAATAGGAGGTCATTAATCTACTTAAAATATTAGAGAAAGGGACATAATCAACATACAACATGAAATAATATCAACTTAGAGATCAAGAGACCAACAACAGCATTGCGAGAATCCTTCCTTCTTCATTAATGATTTTCCAACATCACTGGTGAGTACATCAACAATGGCTCCAAGGGAGCATCTATCTACTGAATTGCTAAAAGACTAAGGAGCATTGATCTCTACAAAAACTAAAAATGAAACTAAAATTCTCTAGCTATGCACTACAAAATCATCAATTTCACCAACCCTAGGAATGAGGTCAGACCTATTATTTATACATAGATTTGTCCTAAAATTAACCTAACTTTCCTTTACACTCAATCAATAAAATAAAATTTCTAGTGGCCAATACTACCTGCACCATGCTACAACAACCTCAAGAAGAGCAGAGGTCTGACGTGTCAGAAGGATAATACAAGAAAAGAGGTATGGAAGAATTGGCCTCAAGAAGAGAGATAGAGGGAGAATAGAAGAAATTTGATCCCCCAAGTATTGAGGCTACATGCCTCATTAAATGGAAAAGTGGCTTACTGTCTCTGATGCATGACATGTTATGTTGGAGCGGTGCCTTGGGAAGACTACCTGTCAGAATCATCTTTCGAGCTGATGCACCCTGCTAGAGTCACCCACTTTTTGACATCCTTATTAACTATCAAAAAATGACCGGTCGGCTCCAGGGAACCTAAACACAGGTCATCAGAAGAATACAAAATTGTGGATACAGAACTCTGGGATCTCAGAGCTTAAGCTCAAAGAATAAAGAACACAAAATCTGGATGGTTGATGGAATTCTCCAGACTCTGAAGAACCTCATTGCTACTTACTATTTTTTAATGCTTCCAATACTTGGCTCACACCTTCTTTGTCTATATCTTTGATGTTGTCCCATCGGCCGTGAACAACCTCTAGTTTCTCTTCAACTTCTCGAGCCCCGTTCTGAAATTCATCTACCATCTTCATGGTATCATGTGCCCAGATCATCATCTTGGATAATCTTGATAACCCACCCCTGTCAAAATGTCCAGCAACTAGATACAGGGACTCCATTCACTCAACAAATTTTCTAAGGATGTAGGCCTATGGGGTGCACATCCCGGTGGTGAAAGGATCAACATGTGACACCCTGACCAAAATATCTTGGAATAGGCCCAAGGGATATTGGGTCGCGGTCACCTACTCTTTTAGGGCCTTAACCAGTTCCTTGCATACCTCAATTTTGAGGCTAAGTCTGGAGTATTGGGCCTAGAGAGAATCATATGATTCATCTCCCAAAATCCCCACCTCTGTGACAGTTTCTTCTCCGGTGTTGAAAAATTCCTCCAACCCGGCCTTCCATTTTTAATACTTCTCCAAATGTTGCTCCCATAAAATAGTAGAGCCATTTTCCTGGCTGAGGATAATGTTGATTTGGTAAAGATCTGGGAGGGACACCACTAGAAATTATCTTATAGAGGCTATCTTCTTGGTGACCCACCCTTCCATAGCTTGCGCCTTCTTCTTCATAGCCCTTAGAGAATCCACCTCATCTCGTGCAAGTGGTAATCTGGAGGTAGAAGCTTCCAGGTGGATCTCGGCTAGAGGCTATGTAAGTTCCACCAAAAGTGTGAGGAGATTTGTATTGGTCTCCTTTTCCTCCTTCAAATTCTAGCCTTGTTTAATGTACTGAGCCTCTACTACTCTAGTGGCATCTCTCTGCAAATCCAATTCACCTAGCTTATCTCTTCTCTCCAGTGCCACTTCTGTAATAGTGTAATCATCAGGCCTTATGGCTACTGCATCTGCATCTGGTGGAGGTGTTGCAATTGTCACAACTATACTTCTTGTTGGACCAGTCTAGATAGTATGGACTGTCTGTGCCTTCTTAGGATTCTGGGCCTCTACATTTTGGGCCATCATCTCAGCCAAGTTGAGCAGAATGCCTGTTGTTATCATCAGGGCCTTTACCTTTCTTTACTCTACTAGCCATTGGGGTGGCTGGGGTGGCTTTTTTGTTAAGACCTGTGCATCTATATTTCTTTCAGAATCTGGCGGTGTATTTCTAGGATCAACATTGTCATCGAGCTCTTTCTCTCTTTCCTGCTCTTGTTCTTTCTCCTACTCTCCAGAAACCTTAATGTTTTCAGCCATCCTGGCATATTCCTTTGTGATATCCATGGTTTCTTCTCTACCAGAATCAATATCACATATATCCCTGGGGCCTTCTGAGTCCTTCTCACCCTCAGTATCAATTGATTCAATTTTTTTTTTTTGGGGGATTTCCCCATCATTCTGCTGCTGTTGTTCTTCGGCCTCATCAACTTCATTTGCAAGAACATCTTCCTCCACTGGGACATCTTATGGAGGTGGGTGAGGTCTCTAGAAATTTTTTAACAATGTGGCTACCTTGACTACCTCACTGAATGTACTTTGGGGTAACTGGTCCTCTGGAGTAAACAAAGGTGTTTAGAGCGTGATGATTGGGGGTATGGTTGATCCCATGGGTCCAATTTCCCCAACCATTAGTTTCTCATCTATGATTTTCCTTGGTTCATCCTTGGTCTCTTGGACTAAGATTTTCTCCTGCTTGAGCTCAATTTGTATTTCCTCTTGGGCTTCCTGCTCTACGACAGCTTCTTGTTCTGGGACCTCTTCTTCTACGGGGATATTTTCTTTCTCTTGGGCGGGGATCTCCTCTGCTGCATGATCTACATCCTCATGAAGGTTCATGATCTCATCTACCTCAAATAAATCATCAAAATCATTGTATGGGGGAGAGGAATTAGAAATATTCTCATGTTTGGGGGAATCTGAATTGACCTCAACCAGAGGTAGGTCTGGCATATTAGGGCTAGTGGCTGCGCTTGGAGTGGGGGTCACCTTCTACTTCTTATTCCTTAGTAATGGGACCCTGGTATCTAAAACACTTGTAGACCCCACCTACATGAGATTCTGCCTGCTCATCATTGCGGCCAACGATAGGGATCCCGTCGGGCGAGTGGATGCTACTAGAGTTACAAGGAGGACGGAGGCAATTTGCACACTTATATGCTAGCTCGCCAGCCTCGCTAACTCCATTTATTTTTGTAGCTATACCATTATGGGGGCCAGACCTGGAGGAGGTACCTTGGTTGGGGTGTCTTCTTTCTCCTTCCCCTTTCTTGTGTTTGGTCAAGAGCCAGTAGTGGGTCTTTGGACAATTGGTCCCTTCCAGGTGCTCCTAGGACACACCCGGGCAAAATAATTATGACTGGCCTCTAAAATGGGGTGACATACTCCTTTGATTGTCAAATATTTTGGGGTGGCCCAATGTAGCAGAGGGAGATCCAATTTATCCAATCCCTCCCCTTTATATGTTGGGTCTTCCAGTGGCTCATCATCTGAGAAACCCTTTGGAAAATTCTGAAGGTCAAGCACCTTCATCAGTCCTTTGGACATCCGCAAATGTTGGTGGGCCTAGAGGTCAAAACTATCTTGGAAATCTGCCCAAAAATATTCAACATCTACTATGTATGGTGGGCAGGTCTGGGGGAGCACTAAATCTATCTTTCCAAGTGGATCAAAACCTTTTTTGGCGTGGTCTAATTTGACCAACCCCACACTCTTTAACTCATTATTTGCCTCCTTTTCTATAGCCAGAATGTAGGTATAGTACCCATAAGAGACCAAGAATGGAACATTGGTGACCTTCTTCACTGTGAAGAGGGCATGCAGCTCCAAAATTTGTGTGCAAAACTCTAGAAGAATGATTCTATCCCCATAATATCAGGGAAGAAGATAGGTTTTCTTGGAGAATCTAGTCACCTGAATATATGTGTGCTACTGGAATTGAATAAAATAATCCTTGTAGGTGCTTACTAAGTTCATCGCCTCTTGCGATAATTAGTATTTGGAATCCCGAGTAAGTGTCAAAATGTTTTGGTAAATGAAGGCATCATTTACCCTGCAAAAATTTATTAAACTAAGTTTCCATTGGACCTAGGGATAATGATCCCATGGCATCAACTAGACTAGCCCATTCCTAAGAATGCCCATTGTTTACAAACCCAGAAAAGCCAATCATTTTTGGGCTAGCGCCCATAGCACATAAGATATCTTGTAAAACTTTGAATTTTGTAGAGCTCCTTTCAACTGCAAGTCCACATGGTTGGCTATGATAGCCACCCAATTGAAGTTTTGGTTGTGGGTGGTGATGCAGTAGAGGAAGTAGTACATCCATGCTGAGAAATCCTAGGCATGGGGTTGTCTGAAGATCTCGCATAGAAATATAATGCCCACCTAGATGGGCTCTTTGAAATCCCCACAGGGAATTTCCAACTTCATCTTTTTATAGTCCCTCTTTGGAGACTTGAGCCACTGAGAGTTGAGATATTTCCAGGAAATGAGAGAAGCTCCTTCAAAATCCTCCAATGACTTTTTCCAGGTGAGAACAATAGACCCTTTTAATTTAGGGATCCCTAACCCTGGAGTGAAAGTTGCACCATCCAGATTGACAATTGTCGCTAGATATTGTAACAACTAGGGATCGACAAGAAAAATAGTCTGAGTAGGTGCATTGTAGAGTTTTTCCAACTAGAGTATTAGCTTCAGTGATTACACCAAGAAAGGGAAATTCATAGCCTTAATGATTCTAGAGGCGGTGAAGTGGGTGGCCATATTATCTCCATCGGCCTTTAGTTTGTATATGGCTTGAACTAAGCCCTGCATTTCAGCCCAAAGTCCAGGCTCTATGTCTCTTATTTCCTGTACTTTGGAGTCCACCTTGGATCCCATGAGAATGCCCTCCTTCAGGTATTTGGAGGTCAGTGGTAGCTTAGCTAGCATCTTTTTAGCCTTGGTTTTTGTGGCCTCCCGAGTGGAGGTAGTAGGCAGCTCCGAGCTATTAGGAGGAGTGATCACTTCAAACATTTTGACCAACTATCTGCAACTTGCAAGATCAGAGAACCATCATTATGTGATATGAAAAAAAATAGCTTTTAAAGACTCCAAGGAATTCATCACCAATTCACACCTATCCAAAAATGTTAGCACACATTCAAAATCTTGGAGTATTAAGACATACATGAGTTGGATTCTGATAAATAGCCAGGGGTCCCAGGTTATTGGACCAAGAGAAAAAAATGGAATGAAGACCCAAGGGCTTCTCAGCACATGGAGTCTGGAAAAACTAGCCGTTGTCAACGTGACTAGTAGGAAGCCATACTGAACTGACATGGGATGTCATGTGGCCATGTGATAGGCGTCGTAATGACATTAATGGTGACAAGTGGGCTGACACAGGGGGAATTGAATGCCATATGGGACAGGGTTTGAAAACCCACTCATGGGAAATTAATCCTGGCATTAAGATGACATGACAGAGCAGAGAGAAAGCTACCATGGCTCGAACCAGTAAGGTGCCGAGTTTGAATCATGGTGACTCCCTCTCGACAAGCTCGACAGGGTGGTTCAAAACATGATGGAGCATGGAAAGCTCAACAAGATGGAAGGATATACATGAGATACACACACTAATCTATAGAGGGTAAAGGCTTTGTGAGGGCCAAAGTGTGGCTCACAGAACAACAATGATATATACACAATATTTATAGAGTATTTACATAAATTTACATAGTGTACATAATATACAAAGACCTCTTAAAGATACTCTACCACAATGTACAACATATACACTATACTACAATTGTGCAGAGGGTGGATAGCCCTTTGGTAGAGCCAACCCACCAACGGGAGGCAACCAAGAAGAAAAATGCAAAGGAATAAATGAGAACACACAAAAGAAAAAAAACTAACAAAAATGAGAACGAGCACAACATAAGCAGAAGACAGAAAACCAAAGAAGGAAAAGCTGAAAACCTACCTAGAACGCAAAGAATGCAAGGAAGATGAGAATGGGAAGTGCTCTTCAATAAGTTCACCTTTGAATAATCCTGAGAAAGCACTGCAAATCAATGTTCAATTAGCCACTAAGCATAGGGAGAAATTCACTATTTAACCACCTTAATCACCTTAAAATCGCTCTGAGTGCTCTAAGTGTTTTAATCATGGTAAATGTGAAAATGACAGGTAACTTCTATTTATACCCCTAGGTTAAAAATAGGTTGCATTCATTCCACAAACTCTGGAACAAGCAAGCCTCTGGACTCTGGGCCCGGGAATTCCATGCAACCAATTCTTCTCGCAAAAGAAGATATGATGGCAGAGAATCCCGAAGTCTAGAATCTAGCTCTAGAAAGAACAAACAAACTCCAGGACCAGGTCCCAGAGACACAAGAAGGAAAAATAAAAAGAAGGACAACCCTCACAAAAGCAAAGCCCAGAGGGGAAATAAGGAAAAAAAATAAAACAAGGGGAAGAGGAAAAGAGAAAAGGGGGACCCAACATTTTTCCTAGAAAATGTAGGGATGGGTATGCAGGGCACAACATACTCTCCTTTGAATGTCAACAGAATTAAGAATAAATAATTCCATTGCTGAACATGCACTTGATAATAACAACATGGTACTGTTATTTTCCTTTCATTTTTTTTTTCATATAACACTGCAATGTAAACATGAATAACAACATTTGACCTTTATTGTTTTCTTGAACATTATTTAAGAAATGTATTGAACATGTATAATACAATGTCATTTGGTTTTCATTCTTGATTAGTAATATTTCCACAAGTTTTTCTTTTGGAGAAAACATTTCTTTGTTTAGCTCTTGCATAAGTAATGCATATCCTTAAATACATCATTGTTAATCATACATGTTATGTTCCATTTAATTGCAAGAATGTACATCACTATTTTTGTGTTTCTTTGTCACTCAAACATACTAGTCTTTATAACAGCATTAGGATGAACTAGTGTTTGATGATAATAGTGTTTGAACTTTGGACATGCATTTCTCAATTCAATCTAATGTGATTGGTTTTGTTGTATTTGCATACTTCTTTGCAACAGTATTAGTGTTCTTCTCTTGTATATGCACTATTTTTCCTTTTCCTCATCCTTATGCATTGTTATTTGATAATATTGATATGCACATTAATTCCACTTCAAACAACATTTCATTTAGTCTTTATAATAACATTGATAGACTACAATGTTACCTAATTACTTGATTTGCAATTCTTTTCTTTGCACTTGATCATGTATTTCAATCTGGAACATCCATATTTTAGGGCATCTTTTCATTGTCCATGCACCTTATAGCAGTGTTACTATGCTCTACATTTTGTATCAATAACATTTAAACTTAAAACAACATGTTTGCATCTTGTACCAACCTCTATGAACTACATATCCTTCTTCTAAATCTTTCTCATTTTCTGAACTCATGAAATCCTAGAATTTTTTCATAGTGCATCCTATGAGGTTCGAGCATGGACTCATGACACTCACTGCATTTTTCTTTATCATCTGTAATTAGTGAATTCATAGATTATGTTTCTTTTTTCTGCATTTGATCTATCTATGTTCAACTTGTTTGCACACACACTATCAAATCAACATGTTAGGTTACTGGACATAATTAACCAATCAATGTTTGTGTGTGAGTGCCATATGAAATGACATTCATGCATGAATGTTGGTTGATTGGTTATGTTTACTATATTTTCATGTTGATGTTCTGAAAAAGGTTTCTTAGCTACAGGAACTAAGTCCCTTTGATTCAGATTTATGGTTTTGTAAACAACAACTTATGAATAATGCAGAATGATAACCATATCAACTAAAATGTTTCATGGAGTTATGTCCCTTTGATAATTTTATTCAGGTGATTAATATGCATACCTTTCTCTTGTATTGATATTATTGGTATATTTACAGTTCTATAATATTGATTGTTGTATGTTGTTTTGGTTTTCATGTATTTCTTAGATCCAATTTGGATCTAACTTTTTTCTTCTTTTCATGATGCAGGATAGGACCCCAGACCTAGAATGCAAAACTGACATGAGGACTTGGATAGAGGATAGATAACCAGCTACCATATCACAGAGATGAATTTTAGAAGGAAATGCATGGACCCCTACCCATGCTTCTATCATGCTTTCTTTTTTGTAATTACCTCTAAGTTTCAATATGAAAAGATGTAATATGGAAGAAACATTTTCTTACTACATTAAGTTTGAATGCACAATGTAATGATCAATTATGAATTTGAAAATCTAAATGTGACCAAAACTTAGAGTACAAAAATTTGATAGAATGAATGCAATGGCAATGTTATTTCATTTTTATTCACTGAATATAAATGTTAAAGAGGTGTACCTTAATGCAATCTTATGTTGTATATGATTGTCATATTGAAATGTGTATAATAAGGGTAACAATTATAAAAATCATATCACTCAACTTTTCCCTTCAATGCTTCTTAGTATATCAGATTTTTATCCATCTGGTCTTCAAAAGCTATTTAGAATCCACCCATAAGATCAGATTGCAACATTTATAGCTCTGAGATAAGATTTGAGTCCACCACCATGAAACCCTCTCATAATAGATTAAAATATCTAAATTATAGTTGTAATGGTCACAGTTGGCATGGACAACAATTTGGACAGTCGAGATCAAGTCATTTCATAACTGTAAAATATATTCGTAGATTGTCTTAAGTTAGCCGAGCTCAAAATTGGATTATACACGTAGAAAAATGGCACAATGCCTCAAAGACTAGATATCAAGAAACTTCTTATTGAGGCTTCACATCGTCTGTGGGATTAAATCTTACTTGTATGAATTTTAATTTATCTTTGTCCTTGGCCTTTAACCTGTCTCTGACAAGCTTCTAACCCTAACTGTATTTGGAGATTATGCAACTATGTACTCTCCAAGTTGCTAATTTCTAAATATTTTCTAAACCTCAGATTTTATTTAGATCTAGCAAGCCCTCATATTCACATTGCATTGATGGTTTAGATTCAATCTCAGACAACCCAGGCTTGACTAACTTAACTCAGGTTCTTAACTGTAGTCTATCACAATATTTAGTGAATGAAGGGATCTCTAAGTCTCTGAATGATTCTTTCACCCTTGAGTTTGTTGAGAGATTACGCACCAACTAAAAGATTAAAACATCATTGATGTTCTACACTAAGTCTCTAAATCTTTCTGCACTTGATCAATTCTATTTGAGATCACACACCAACTCTAGATTAGAAATTGAAAAAGCTCAATCAATAGTGTGCGTGTAATCTCATAAAGTATTTGTACTTAACCAATTCATTGCAAGATCTAGTAGACACCCTTGGATCAAAACTACATCGAAGGATTGTGTTGAATCTCAAGACATATCTGTACCTGACTATTTTATTGTGAGATTAACTTAACCCTAGGTGCATTCAAAGATTTAGCGACCAAGTAGGAAAAACAACCTTGGCTTGACCATATGATTACATTTTGAGATTACGCGACTAAAGAGATCTACAAGTTGTGAGATAAAAAATTAACCCTTGAGTTCAGCCTGAGATCTCACACATAGCACACAATTTAAACGAGATGTACGGTCTGTGCTAGATCTCTAGACATATTATGACATCATTAATTCATTGCAAGATTAAGGGCTAGCCACTCATCTCGATCTCGATCTATGATCCTTGCCAAATCTTGCAATCCTTTTTTACTTGATCAATTATTTTTGAGTTCATGTGCCAGCCCTAAGATCAACATTACATGGATGGTTCATATTTTATCGTGGATAATCCATCTTGACTTAACTTGACCTAGGCTGTATCTAGAGATTGTGCGATTGAAGGAAAAAACATAACCTTCGCTAGTTAACGTTAACTTGAATTATATCTAGAGATGTAGCACAAGCCCTAAGATCTATGCTTTGATCAATGACCATGATCCATCCATGCAAAACTCCACCTGAACTCTCACTTACCTTTCTTAAACATGATCAAATTTTGGGATTCAACGACTAAAGGAAACTTGAAGTCATTGAATACTTTGCCTAACTCAAGTTACATTACGAGATCATGTGCCAGCCCTACGATCATGTCATAAATAGAACTTGATCAATGACTTACGTCGAATCTCTGAATAAACCTATACTTTGTCTGACTTAACTTGACCTTTACTGTAGTTAAATCTGAATATTGTGTGACTAACTAAGTCTCAAATTCATGGAAAGAAATCTTGACTCATTATTTTCTTAGAGATTACGCATGAGCCAGTGGATTAAAGCAAGATCAATGATGTGCATGAAATCTCAAGACACAAAGAGAATATTCTGTATAGGCTGAATATTAAGAGATACAAGCCCGCCCGAAGTCACCAGATAACAAAGATTATTTGATTTTCATTACGCGACTAAGAGATAGACTAAACATGATAAAGTGCATGTCAGATTATCTGAGACTTAAGTAGCTAGAAAAGTAACATGAAATTAGAACAAGTCTTTGAGAGTCTAGGGTTTTAGCCAAATTTTGACACAACAAGACTTAGGTTTTTAGGCCAGATGCCATGAATAATTATAGAGACAAGTGGAAAGACCTTAGAACATGGAAAATTTAGCAAGTGCTAACAGTGGCTCCATTTGGGGATGCATGCCTCTTATAGGCATAGCAAGGATTCAAGATTTTCTGGGATAAGCAGACCACCTACTAGAAAAGAAACCTAACTTAAAACATAAACACAAAAATAATATATACAAACTTGTGGTAGAAAAAAACTCAACTCTGCCACTTTTTTTTTCTGATTTGAAGGATTCAAATTAGTCCCGATGGTCTAAAACCATCACAAATTCTCAGATCCAATTTTCCCTTGTCATAGACAAATTTTTTCACTTGTTTCTCTGGAAACAAACTAAAACAACCTCCCTCACCTGTGTGATGAGATCCATTTCCATGTGCCGTTAGCTCATCATATATAAAATTGTCATCATATACATTAGTTGAGCCAAAAATAAAATCTGACAGATGTGAAAACTGTAAAGCATGTAGCATATGCATTTCACATTCATTAGATACAGAACAATCATAAAAATTGTTATTCTCTACATTTTCTAGCTCAATGCCACACCTTGGAGAGTCATTATCCAGATGAAAAGGAAGGCACTTACATTATTCCATATTGTTAGATCCCTTGTTTAATATTCTATCATTGGTTTGCATAGAAACAATAGAATTTCCTAAAGAATTTTCTTATAAATCAATAATCTTATACAAGCCAATGTCTTGTATGTTGGGCGGATAGGACTCATATACATATTCATTAGGTAACTGCACATTTTGAGTGATTGAAAGAAAATCCTCAAAAGGTAGAATGAATGACTGAGAAAGAAAACTTGGAACAAAAGGGGCAATTTGAAGCTTTATGTCAGAGACATCTGCCAATATTCCATCCTCTAGCCTTGTACCATTTTAAAAAATAATACATAAATCATTTTTTCTGCAAGATTACCCTTTTCTTTTGACAAAGGTAAATGCTAGATCCCATCTTCAAGCTTAAGACCTTGAACTTGTAAGGATCCCATATCAGTATCCAAGAAACAATTAGTAGATTCATCTTCATTTTACTCAATCATATGAGGGTTTCTAGTCTCCCTAGATAGCATAACATTTTTTCTAGCTATATCAAAAGTTGAAAAATATAGATTATAGTGCATATTCCCTCCGATTGAGGAACTCCACTTCCTTGATATCAACATTCCATATTGAGGTGGAATGTTGACCACTAGGACACTCATTGTCAGTATTGTCTTTAGATATCATGCCAATGTATAAGGAAAATCCTTAATAGTACCAATGACATGGATTTCTCTGGAGTCCATTGCCTGAAATATTCCATGAGGAGTGTCAACTTGTAGTCCCATTGCCTTCATTATCTCTATAGGCATAACAGTATTGGATTCTCTTGAATTAATCATACAGTTTGTTGGCATCTTACCATTAATAACTAAGGTCAAGAAAAAGGGGTTCACAACTCCCAAAGGAGTAGTGACATGGTTTGTACTTAAGAAAATCTGAGGGATATTAGAAATGATCTCTTCTAATTATTTTTCCTTTTTATCAGATTTCTCCTTATCAACTCCCTTCTTCTCACCCATCTCTGAGTTCAAGGGCCCTACGGAAGAAACACTATTTATCTATGCAAGGACCTTTTCCTTATGTTCATCTATTCTCATCATTTCTAAAAAGGGAACTCTGACAAAGATGTGTGAAAAAAATTGTCCCATATCAATAGAGGAGCACATGTTGTCAAAGATATCCTAATTGATAGTGACAACACTTTTATCTTAAGCTTGTGTAGCCTTATTTGGATAAACCTATTTGTTATCATTTTTCATAGAGGACACCCTTATCTCTAGTGTAACCTTCTGGGCCAGATTTGGATTAGTTGGTGCATCCTCTTTTCTAACCTTTATTTTATTTACACCCTCAACAATTTTTTTCTCTTTCTGATGTCATCTTAGGGCTTGTTCCTATCTCTTTGATAAAGATACCAGTTGGTCTTCCATCGGCAATAGCAACTGTCCTATTTCTCAAATTATAGTTACTTTGGGCTCGAGAAACCATGTTTCCTATGATTTGAGAAATTTTTGCATCTGAAGGTCTGCTTACTATAAAATTTTCTTTACCTTTTGCAACACTGTAGGCTACATTATCAATGTCTGCTTCCTTTTCATCATCAGATGCAAGAATATCCTAATTTTCAACCTGATCATCAAACTCCTCCCCATCTAATGAAGACAACTCATGTTTATTTGATTAAAACAATTCCTCATCTTGACCTTGGTCATCAGATTCCTCACTTTTCAAATCTATAGACGCCATTGCATTCCCAATATCATCATATAGTTTTTCCTCATATTCTCTTTCTTATTGTTCTTGAAAAGAGACTAAAACATTATTAGGGTCATGTGGAGAGAGACATTCTTCACACCAAGGATACTCCCAACTCATGTTAAAAAAATTTCTTTGTAGAGGATCAAGAGTTCCTTTATCATGCTTGTCCTTTCCCTGTGGGAAAATAGGTTTCCCATCTTTGTATTGGGTACCATATGGGTAATGTTTCATCCTATTTTGGGGATTATAACTATTATAGGATGACCTATTATTGTTTGGAAATCTAGTATTCTTACTTTTTAATTCTTTCTAATTTATCTTCGCAAACTTCACATCATCCCTTTTACCCATCTTTCTTGATAGTCGTATGTTTATTTCTATATTGACAACACTCTTATAAGCTTCACCAAGGCTTCTTGGATTCTTGTCTTGGAGTGAATATCTCATTGAAGCATCAAAAGCACTCAAATAGTTAACAAGACTTACCTCTTCAACAAGCCTTATATTTTTAAAAAGCCTATTCATATCCTTTTAAAATCTTGTATTGAATTCAACAACACCCTAATTTGATTTCTTTTTTAGATTTTTAAACTCATTCAACAGGAAACCTATGTTGGTATTAACACCATATTGTTGTTTAAAACAATCCTTTAGTGCATTAATAGATCTTAAGGAATGATGAGGTAATGCCTCAAACCAATCCCTAGCATCCTCGACTAGAGATAGAACAAAGAGTTTAATAATTACATCCTCATGTCTAACATTATAATCATCCATGGCATGTTTGAAATTTTTTAGATGCTCCTCACATGTGATTACATTATTCCCATAAAAATTAGGAATCTTATCCCAAATTTCATTAAGAATTGTATTAGGATAACCAAGAATATTCTAAAATCGAAATTGCTTGTACCTTTGTTCATGAGGAGGTCCTCCTTGATATGAAGTCTTAACTTGAGAAGCACATGCATAAATATTTGATGTTATAGCTCCCTCAGCACCAAGATGAGTAAACCTAGAGGACTACAAGAGGAAATCAATTTTTTTCTTCATCTCTAAAGTAGCAGCATCAACTTGAGAATTTTTGCCATTATTTCCTGCTCTTTTTTGGATTTTTCAAGATCAATGTCCAACTTATATATTTTCTCTACTGGAGCTTTGAGATTTTTAGGTTCGTCTATTGCAAGCCTTGTCATCCTCCTTTTTTCCTTTATTTTTAGAGCCTTGATGATCAACCACTTGAATGAAAGGTTCCTCTTCAAATATTTGAGGCTTTTAAAAATAATTCATTGCTTCCAACTCTAGTAATCTTCTCATTCTTTATTCAAGGAAAAGATGATCCTGTCTGATCTTATTTTCCTTTTCCTTCTCTCCTTGTTGTCTTATGACCAATTCCTTCTAGATCAATCTTTCCACTTCAGCAAGTTTTGCAGCCATACTATCAGGATCAGGAAGAGTAGAAACATATTCTTCTTCCTCTCTCTCTCATCAGAAGAACTATAATATTTATTTGCACCCAATCCCACATCTACAACCTCAACTTCTTTATATTCAGATTCATTTCCTTCTTGGCTGAGTTGGACTGGTCTTTCTTCTCGGATCTCGTACCTTTGTCATTCATCTTGAGGAGTACCTGTGGTATCCCTTTCTCTTCTAGGCTGATCAGACTAGGATGTAGTTGGGAAATCATTTCCCAACATATCTTTAGGATGTCTCTTTAACTAAGACCTAGTCCTTTTGTAACTCTTACTGGAAAGTGTGTGACAAAATGATCTATTTAATACTCAGCACTACTATAGAGATTACTCAGAGTTTCCACCAAAAACTAGTTGGGATCACAACACTAACATAAATGAATAATTGAAAATAGAGAACTCTTCAAGATAAAACCAATGAGAAAGGACAATACTTGAGTAACTCTATACTTGCAATGATCAACTTACTAGCTAGTAATGACAATTTAATTCATTAGTCCCTAGTAGATTCATCATCTTTTTGGTGTTTAAAACTATTACACTATAAAAAAACAACCGATATATCTTAAGACTGATGTTAGGAGAGGTTAGCTCCAAGTATGAAAGCTCTGTAAGATAGTTGGACAACCTATAGGGACAAGACTACCCTCTGCACTTTTGGATCTACAAAACCAAGATGGGTACACCTATTTCAGACTAAACTCAATTATTTACAACACCTTTTACTTCTGGATTTGAACCACAGATAGATGGTAAGTAAGTACTAAATGCCAACCTAGCATTCATTGAATCTCCACTACCATGGGTGGAATAAAAACAACAACTAAAAAGTAAAGAATTTGGTAATGAGTTTGATTTAAATTTTTTGGACAAAACATAGCCAAACCACTCAGACTTAAATCTCCATAGAAAAGTACTTTCTTTAGATTAGTGCCTTATCCATTGGGTAAATTCCTAAATACAATATTGCAACTGAAACAACCTATTGGTAAAGATTCAAAGCCATAAACATAAATATCATAGATCACACACTACACGATCCTTAGTAGATAACCAAATAGAATCAATGCAATATCCAAAGCATTTTAATTTGATCCAAGATCAAAGACTTTTGGAATACATATATGTATAAGCAAGACTTATATAGTAAGCCAGAAAACTTACAACTCACAAACACATCACAAAGGAGAGACTTAAAACCTGAGAATACTTATATTAAGTATGATAAAAACATGCTTCTGCAACAATATGACAAGGAAATACATAGTTCAATAATATGAAAAATATCATAAGCTATCTATCCTACCTTGATACAATCTAAAAATACATCTGCTATATCCTAGACTAGAAACAAGTATAAGCCTAATGCCTTCTACTTTCCCAATTTCCAGCCCTTAATAAGTGATTTTGAATATTATTTTATAGGAAAAAAAATGCTACAAGATTCAGACCATTTAGGGTTAGGGTTTATAACCAATCATGTCAAGCATTAATTCTTTTGTCAAGTTGAAACCCTATCTGAGGCAGAGAGCACTACAAGAAGACCTTAATGCACCCTAGCTCTTTGATACCTCTTCAAACTCCAAATTTGATCAATCTCACTATGCAAAAGTCTTCTTAGGATGTCTCCTGACTTGTCTAAGGGTTCAATAGGTTTTCCTTGTTCTCTCTTGGTTCCCCAAATCAAGCTATGGAACAAAGCAATTCCTCCTTTAGGGACACTTTCCCTAAACCACACAACAAGGTGTAAAACTTCACCAATGGATTCAAAAATATATCTTAAGAGATTTAAGACTCTTAAAATACCTTAGGGACCAATAATCCACCATTATTTTTTGTCTTGAAGACCCAAAGTTATTCAAACCCCATATAGCCTATGATTCCTTATAGCCCTAACCAGTGGGTTTTTGGGACTTAAATTTTTGTGATAGTGGGATATAAAGGATCTGATTGGGTTTCTAAACACCCTTTATGGATTTTTTAAACCTCCCAAAGCATAAAAATATAAATCCACACCTACACCCCTAAGCTCTTACAAAACACACACACCTAATTAGCTAGTTTAGGCTTGGTTTGTTAAGCAAGTGATAGAAGGTGGGTTCATTGATGAATTGAAAAGATCTGGATGGATTCCCCTACTCAAAATTAGTCTAGAGACACCTTTGGTTCAATCTCCAACTCATATATTGCACATGCATGTGACTATACTAACAGACTAGGCAAATTACATAGGGATAATTAGCCTAGGGCTTGATTTTAAAAATAGAAGGACCAAGAGTGAGAGCCTGAGCTTCTGGATTCCTAAAGACCATGATCCTAGCTAAAATTTTCCAAGTGGCCAAGGAGATCCACTAGATAAATCTCTTTCTAGGAACACCTCTTTGAGACTGGCCCAGTAGAGCCTTGGTTTCTCAGACAACAAGAATGTAAAATCGATAACTTTTCACTAACTTAAAAAAAAATCTCAAATCAAATGGAAAGGTTAGTAGAATCAAGGAATTACAATTTTATGCAACTTGATCCTCCAAATGAATCTATACCAGTCCATACCATGCAGAAATGACTAAAAACACTCTTTTATTTCCTTGCTCAAACATCAAACTTCATACACTGTGTGATCTGGCCTTCACGGAAGGCATCCTCTCACCTAATAGCATCCTCCAATAATTTTAGAAGATTTAGAAGGTGGGTGAGGTCAGTTACAAATAATTTTTCATATACCAAGCAACATTTTTCAAAAGTTGCTCATGCAACATTTTGTAAAAAGAGTGGGCGTTGTCAAATGCTAGCTTCTGTCAGTAGTCTTTCCAAGTTATGCTTCGCATCATATTTGTGTTGGGTTACATGTTCTCTCTTTTAGAATAGTAAATCAATGTAACTATTGTAATGGGGCTAACATCCATGGTTTTCTTCCTAGTTCTTTCCTTGTGGATCCTTTGAACTAGGATTTATTATTATATATATTTTTATAGTAGCCTCATCTACTTTCGCCTTAAAAAAAACCATTTTGCAAAAAGACAACTTTTTGGTAACAAGTGACAGAGTTGCTAATTTGGGAAAAAGCCAAAATTACTAACCTCCCAAGGTGTGGGAGAGGTCCAACACATGACTAGGACCTAACTAAGGACTTAGAAATATAACTTCTAACTAGACAAACAAAATCAACAACTAACAAGGTCTAACAATGGTTTCAGGAACCTAGGTTTATAATTCACCATAGGTCCTTCACCTTACATCAAAGACCCAAACAAAAACACACACACAAGGTTGATCTCATAGATTCACCTTATTACAAAAACAAAAGAAATAAAATTAGGAGTTTCAGGAGGTGCCCTGCACCATACTCCTCAAGAAAAAAATTACTCAAGTCTCTTGAGTTGCGAGTTCTTCAAGTGGATAACATGTCTTTAGGGTTCATCCAAGTAGCATATTCAACTGGTTGGTGTTTCCATTTGACTAATTATTCATAGTAAGTGCCTCTCTTGGTTTTCTTCTTAACTCTTTTGTCTAGGATGCTTTAAATCTTAGGAGGAGTTTCTTGTGGCATGTCCTTGAGTGGTTGGAGTGTAGGAGGTTCTAGAGTATCTGCAAGATCAATAGTACTAACTTCTCCTTTGTAGGCATAGATATTTGCAACATTGAAAATGGGCGATAGTCCAATGTGAGAAGGTAGATCAATTATATAGGCATTGTTGCCACATTTCTTTAGAATCTTGAAAGGGCCAAGATTTTTCATTATAAGCTTTATGTATTTCTCTTTAGGTAGTCTTTCCTTCTTGAGGTGGATCATCACTAAGTATCCCACCTTGAATTATAGATCTCTCCTCTTCTTGTTAGCATGAGCTTTATATTTCTTAGCAGTATGCTTCGATTTGGTCTGCACCTGATCATGTATAGTCTTCATTACCTCAGCAAAGTCTTCAACTAGTGCACTTCTTTTATTCGTGTCTTTGATATCCCTGAGTTCTAATACTCCTCTAGGGTTAGTGCCATAGATAATATGGAATGGAGTTAAACCTGTAGTCCTATTAACAGAATCATTGAATAAGAATTCTTCTTGTGCTATGATAGTGTCCCAAGTGGCTTCATGTTCTTGTGTAAGACATCACAGAAGGTTTCCAAGGGACCTATTGATGACTTATGTCTGACCATTAGACTGTGGATGATATGCAGATGATAGAGACATATTTGTTCCTAGATTCTTCCATAATGTCCTCCAAAAGTGACCTAAGAACTTAGGATCCCTATCTGATATGATGTATAATGGGAGTCCATGGATTTTTACAACCTCTCTAAAGAACAAGCCTGATATGTGAGATGCATCATGAGTTGTCCTACAAGGGATAAAGTGTGCCATTTTTGAAAATCTGTGAACTACAAAATAAATGCTATCAAATCCAGATTTGGTCTTTGGAAGACCTAGGACAAAGTCCATACTTACTGAATCCCATGTTTTTGGAGGTATGGGTAAAGGAGTATATAATCCCACATTGAAGGGGTGTCCTTTGTCTTTTTGGCAAACTGAACAACTCTCCACAAAATTCCTAACATTTGTCTGTAATTTTGGCCAATGGTAGAATCTCCTAACTAGCTCCAATGTTTTTTTCACTCAAAAGTGACCATCTAGGCTTCCACATTGCTTCTCTTTGATAATGTTCTCCCTCATAGATCCCTTTGGGATACATAAAGAAATCCCTTTGAAAAGAAGACCATATTGCACAATAAACTCAGAGAAATTAGTATGGCATCTGTCTATCATCTCAATGCAAATTTGATAAGCTTCTTTGAAATATTCATCTTTAACATACATATCATTCATGGAATTGACCCCAACACTCTCTAATTGGATATCTTGAGTGGTCAAATCTCTCCTAATGTGAGCATCATAAACTTTTATCACAACCCCTTTCTTAGGCTTGATGGAAAATGTATAAGACTACAAGAACTCCATCCACTTCACATGTCTTGTTAGGATTAGATAATACTAAGAGGGAGGGTGAATTAGTATTATAACATTTAATTAAATTCTTCAACCAATTTAACATTAACCATATAATTACAGTAAAGGAAAGAACATAAAGAAATAACACATATCTCATAACACCATGATTTGTTTACGAGGAAACCCTGGCCAAGGGAAAACCCTGGTGGGGATGATACCCACAAGCATGTACTAAAGTATAATGTCCCTTTAAGGAGACCTATCAATATTAGGAGCTGAATATTACATAGTACATTTCCTTGTTAGAGGAATACTAACCTTGTTAAAGGTTCACAACACCTAGTTAGGGGCCAATGAGCTTACAACTCTTACAATGTAATTCTGTTACAAAAGGTTCTTAGTCATGAACAAAAACAAGCATCACAAATGCTTTGATAGTTCCTTTATAGCTCTTCCATTCTTTTCTCTTCCATTGATATGGCTGTTGGTTGTATTTCCTATTTTTTCTGCTTCACCTTGTTCCTTGTCTTGCCCTCTAAAAATTTTCAGGGTTTTCATGTCTGAACCTTGCTAAAATTGCTAAAACCCTGAAAACCCTAATTATCCCAGTGTTAAATGATGCATTGAAACCCTTGGTCATGTCTTATGTTTCATCGTTACCTTTTTCAAATCACTTAAGACATGTGCTTTAAGTTAAGTCGCTTCATCGCGTTGCCCAGGAGGGATATTCCATATGCTTTCCCAACTTTGCTTTTCCTTTATGTCGCGTAGTCTCATTAAGAAACAAAATATTCCTTCAGCTTCTCAAGACTTAGCAATATCTTATTAGTCGGGTAGTCGCATGATCTTCATGTCATAAGCTTTAAAGAATGGGACCCACTGCTCAGTCGGGTGATCGCAAGAGAAGTCAAAAAGTCAAAGCAATGTTCTCAGACTTCGCGATTACTTCATGTCACATGGTCACTAGATCAGGCCATAGCAAACAGTTAAGTTTTTCTTCAGTCACGTGGTCTCGAGATCAAATGGCCGTTAAGAGATAACAGTCCTGATTCCATGACTAACTGTTTGATGTTAGCGATTTCCCTCAGTCGGGAAGTCGCCAGAACAGGGCAATGACTCAGCTCTTCAATATGCATTAAGTGGACAAAAGAACAGATGACATCTGTCATAAGGTAAGTGGTTGTCGGGAGGTCGCCAGAAAGGAGAAATGAATCAAGTGATTATGAGACTAAGGTATTTTTTCCTTTAGTCGCAAG
>MU227431.1:1863827-1902274 GCA_018584345.1 Thuja plicata
CTCATCTTTTTATTTTTCTTTTCTTATATATATATATATATATATATATATATATATATATATATATATGTTCTCTCTTCTCTTCTTCATTCATTTTTTTTTGTTTCTCTCTTCTCTTCTCTCCCTTTGACAACAATGACAAATGTGCATACAAATAAGTATCACTTCTTGCTCACAAGTTTTAAAATGTCTTGGAAGGAATCT
This sequence comes from Thuja plicata, assembly GCA_018584345.1. NCBI lineage: Eukaryota > Viridiplantae > Streptophyta > Pinopsida > Cupressales > Cupressaceae > Thuja > Thuja plicata. The sequence continues at coordinate 1,864,032 of MU227431.1, forward strand.
TCCAAAATCTTCACTTCAGTTCTCCATGTCTTAAATAAAATTTGACTTATATGGATCAATCCATTAAATGCAAAAGATGTAGTTTCAGCATTGTTCAAGTCTGTGGGTAGGCCTTTAGCCAAAGAATATATGTAGTCTTTTCTAAATCTGTTAGATGTGCCTCAAGTATTGATAGCTTCAAAGTAATTAAGTTCCTCAGTAAGTTGAATATATTAAGTACTCGCTCCTTCTCATTCTCCAATATGCTAATCTTAGCTAATATCTTTGTCACTTTAGTGTCTAACTCTATAGTGGTCTGTGAAGATGTTTCATAACCATCCATTAACCTATTCAAAGTTGCCCTTTCCTTGGCAATAATATCTTGAACATTCTGAATGTGTCTAATAGGATTAATGTTGTAACTAAATAACTTTCTCCCATGTGTAATGCAGTTCTTTGCATTTATCAAACATGTTTTCACAACTCCTAAGTCCCATGAGATGGACTTGCATACTTTCATCAACTTCTTCTCTTCATATGATTTCTTTCCTTTTTCCTCTGCAGTCTTCAACAAATTTTAAAAGTGGCCATCAAACTCATCAAGTGTGACTTTCAAGTTCTCAATATCATCTTTGTTGTATAATACTATGGGTACTGGAAGAAATTTATTCATAGTATCAATAGTTCTTGAAATCAATTTCATTTTCTTATCTCCTTTCTATATTGATTTCTCCTTAGCTTTGTTCAGTGTGGTGAATGCCAGTTTCACCAGTTCATCTTCATCCATGTTATCAATATTTACATTACTACTTGCCAACAATAAGCTAGATGATGAATTTACCTCTTCCTTTTCATCTTCTTTTTGCTCAGTCTTTTTTCCTTCATCCTCTTTCTACTTATCTTCCCTATTATCCTCTTCCTTCTCAGGTTCATCAACAATAGAAGTGTCCATGATTACTGTAAAAGGGTCTTTCTCAGATTGTGAGGGGTCCAATGTTACTGCCACACTAGAAACATAGAAATCTGCAGTAGTGTCTTCTATACTCTCTTCATCAATAGTCTCTGTGTCCTTTGTGTTGTCATCCACTCCCAATTGTGTAGGTAAATCTATCTTAGGAGGTGGGGCCTTGAAAGAAGTAGTTCTCAACAGTATCTTCTCAATTGCCTTATGAGTTTCCTCAGTCACTTCATCATATTTACTCACCATTATCTTTAGTAATTTGGCCTTTGTCCTCAACAGGGGTTTCAATTCTTTGACTATAATATCTCTCTCTTGTATAGATAACACAAGCAACATGTCATCAATCTCTTTGTTTCTAATCTAATCATCTTCAACTTGTGCCAAATTTTTTCTACTTTACAATTTTGTATACAAATCTAAGGGAATGCTTCCTTCAACTTCCAAAAGTGTCATAATTACAATGTATGTAAGCCCTGATGTCTTCTACATGCAATATGCCATGAGGGTTCTATGAAAATTCTCCTTCTAGATCCTCTTCACACAACTTATAAGGATGTTTCTTGAATTTGCATCTAGGATGATCAACAACATAAAAAATCATAGCTGTATCCATAGCTTAGATAATGTATAATACCTTTCACATGTAGAAATATGATTTTATGCTTCAATCGATCATGCACGGTAGGTGTAGAAATGTCTCAATACTTCTGCTCTCTGATCTCCTTCGCTCACTCTGTTAGGGATTTTTCTTGTATGAACCTTAGTGCTTGAAATGACTACTTGAACACTATGCCTTCTAATATTGATTCAGAAACAAGAAAAAGCCTAATTTCTAAGGATTGGATAAGATCCTTCTTCATTTTTGAGCTCCACATATACTCAGGCAGGTTTTACCTCTTTATGATAACTGATTACACAGTATATGGTAATGTGGACACTGATTTGCTATGTATCTTTGTTAAACCAACTTATAAAACACCTTGCAAGTGACCAAGCATAACCAAATGCAAAACTTAACCATACAAACTATGATTGCAAATATAGCATAAATCAGTGATATAAGGACTTTCATCCTTCTTCCTTTTAAGGAGGGATAACCTAATTGATTCACTCTCCAAGGAATAACTAAAATGGAAACTGTCCTGCTGACATGAGTCCTTACTAAGTTCAGTTTATTTGTTTTAGTAACAAAAGTGTTTTAATTGAAATAATTTTGAATAATTTTGAAAAAAATTGGATGATGATAGATTATCAGACCAAGATCTAGATCAGTGCCTATCCTTTGGGTTACAGAGTCAAGAAACTTAAAGTCTCACAAAAACAAAATACTGTAAGCTGCCTTACAACCTACATGCAATTCAGATAAACTGCCTTACAAATTATCTAGTTACCTCTAAAATACCGTATCAAATATTTAAATACTGATATACTCCCTAAAACTACCCACAAAACTTAGTTCTTTACATGAAAGAAACTTGTAAGTAATTAAATAGTTACCTTGTAACCAAAATGCTTCAATCTTCCTTACAAACTTAAGCATGAAAAAGCATACACAGGAAATAAAGAGACAACAATAGAGAAGAGTAAAATTGCACTATATTTTATTGATATGATCCTTCTTTCATACATGAAAAATATTTGAATCTTGAAAACACAGACACTAATTTAGAAAGTCTAATTTTACAATATATTTCATCCTCTCTACAAAATAAAACTTTTTCCTATTTATAGGTCCCTAACCATCTTGGAATCCCTTTTCTTTTAGGATGCAACAAGCTTCGAATGGTCTTAGAAAACCTAACCCTAAAACTACAGAAAAGACAAAGAGAGAGAAGAAGTGGTGGAACGACCAAGTCAAGAAATGAAATCAAATATTCTTTATTCTTCACTCGATCTGGCGAATTCATTCTGAAAGTATACATAGTAGCTGGTAGTATTTATGTTGAGTCTGGATGACCATGCTTATATACTCACCTACACTTTCCTTTAGTAATAACTGACTTCCTTATCTTTAATAGTGAAGCACCAAGTGTTCACCTTTACTCATCATCCAAGACTTCTTCCTCAACTACTGGCTTCTTTCTCTTGGGCATGGTCATCAATTCCCATGCTTTCACTTCATCATCGGTTGGCCACTTGAAATCTTGAGTGCCCTATACTTGTGCCTTTTGCCTGTCCCATCTAACATCAGTGATGTTCTTAACATAAACTAGAAACTTATTGATATCAGTTTCTGCCTTGAAATCTTCATCCAAGATCTTATTGAATCCTTCAATATGCACATCTGACCCCAAAATAAATGCCTCATCACTAGGAATTTTGCTGTCAAATTCATTCCTCCAGGCATCCAAAGCTTTTACTTGATCATCATATCCCCTTAAGGAAGGAAAAAATCTATTAAAATCAATAGAAAAGAGGCTTAACTTAACCTCTATTTGATTCAATTTTCCTTTAAAGAATGAGAGAGAAATATTAACCCTTTTGATCTCATCTTCCACCTTTGTCACTATCTCTAGCAAATCTGACCTTAGGGCTTGTAAAGATGCAAGCTTCTCAAACAATTGTACCCTGATGGACCACTTGGTAAAATAGGGGTTCAAGATAGCAAGATACCCCATCACCTCTGTATGCAAAGCTGACAACTTATTACAGACATTAAGTACAACATCAGTCTTATCCTTGAAGACCTCAATTCTATGTTGTAGAACATCTCTGAATGCTCTCAAGGCAACTTCATTCTTATTTTGTCCTATATCCTCCTTCTCAACCACCTCTTCTGATTTTTCCTTGTCTTCAATTTGCAAAGGCTGTGGTTGTATAGGCACATACATCTCCTCAGGCTTCTCTTCCAATTCCTTCATCAATCTTTTTATCACCAGATCTTGTTGGTGTAGCTGGATATGGCACATTTCCCGGTCTTTAGCCAATGCACTTGTTTCTTCTAACAATGTGCTACACTTATCAAACAACTGTTTAGTTTTGTCCTCATTTAAGTGAGCCTAGTGTGTCATGATTTGGGATATTTCCAAATCCTCTATATTCTGCATAGACTAGACCATCTGATTGCCCACCATGTTTTCTTGAATGTTTACTAGCTGAGGCTTTTGATCCTTCGGGCATAGGCTCCACATTGCAAAAGCCTGAGATTTTGGGCTATACCCAAATCCTTTGATTACATCTCCCATCTGCACTTCACTGGCCATCTTTAGATCAAGATTCTTTCTTATTTTGTCAATTATGAAGGTATATGCTAAGTCCCATCCCTCAGCCAATAATATGCTACTTCCTAACACCAACTTCCTGGCCTCCTTAGGTGAGATGTCCTCACTTTCTAGGTCATAAGACTACAGGGCCACTAAGGCCTCATTTGTTATTTTCTCCTTTCCATCAATAGTCAATTGAGCTCTTATCTGCTCCTTCTTATACAATCTTAGGAAGTCTTTAAACTCCCCAGTTTTGACAAAGTTGTCATCACTCAAAAATTGTTGTTGATGGATCAATCTTTCATCAACACAAGCCTTAAGGGGCAATTTAACCTTCTTCTCCAAATCAGGTTGTTGCTTCTTGCCTTCCCTAATCAATTTTCTTAGGTTATGGTCATATAACCTATTTCTTGGCACTAGGGCTCTTGCTTTATCCTTTTTCTTCTCTTGCCCCTCAACTGAAGGCTAACCTATCTCCATTTTTGGCCTCTTAGCATCAGGTTGTGTGGCCACTATTAAGTCAACAATGTGGCCCTCTTCTCCCTGGAGCTATGGCATCTCAGCAACATCTTGCTAAGGTTGAACATATCTAGTAGGACAGGCGTAATCACTATTACTACTGCTATCATATTTAGACTCTGAGTGGTCTGGCCCTTGGGCACCTTTCTTATCAAGAACAGTCTCAAGCTGTTCACCGAGCACATAAAAATTATCGATCATGGCCTTTATTTTGTCAAAATATGGGAGATCAGGGTAGAAACCTCCAAAAGCTAACCCATTTCTTTTGATTTTCCTTTCAAGGTTCAACAACTCCTGAATCCTTGTTCTTCTTGTCTTTATCTCATCTTCATCAAGAATGTTCCTTGTTGCATCCTCCTCAATACATTCACAATGGACATTGGTATTGGGGATTGTGGGAGTATATAATTTCTTGACTCCTGCCATGAAGCCTTCAAGGTCAATGTATCTGTAAGCTGCTGCCCCCATTCTGCACCCTTCTAACCATTGGCTAACTGCATCAATAGCACCTTCACCAATTGTGAAATCATAAATTCTGAATTGTCTAGGGGTCAAGGTCCCCTTCTTATGTGGTGCAAAGTGCTCATTATATGTTAACAATAGTTGACAAATGAATTCCATTGCTGCCACCCTTGCTGGTACATGGTAAGGCAAGATATGAGGGGGATGAATACATCCATATATCCTAATTATGGTATAGTTTTCTTATAAGAAGAAATCACCCCAATTGTGGTCTCCCTCCCATTTATTAGAGTAGTCACATGGCCTTAGCAGTTGCATAACCTTAATTGGGACCCTTGTCCTGCTGATGCTTAGAATCTGTATTATTGGATAGACAATCCAATTGTGGAAAGCACAATAATCACAATCCTTAGATGTATTATTCCAAACCCTCACCCAAAATTATATAGGATTAGGTCCATCCTGATAAAACCTCTAAGGAGCCAAATTACTCTCATCCATGATCACAAAATTAAAGTATAAGAGTAGATGCATGAGGATGGAATAATGGAAGAACTTGGGTTCCTTTTCCTTAGGGTCTTTCATCTTCTTCTATGTTGCTATGAATCCCTCATGCATCTAATCTATAATATGATGAATATAATCATAACTGGTGCTAGAATGCACCTCCTGTAAATCCAACACCATCATCAATATCCCAGCATTGATCTTCTCTACTTCCCCATCTATCCCTAGCACTCTACATAGGGCATAGGCAATGTACTTTATGTAGAAGTGCAAGTCCTTGTAATAATAAGGGCTTGTCCCAGACATAGGACCCAAATACTTCCTCACCTCCTTAAGCATATGCTTCTGCAACTGTCCTCTAGCAATACCAGGCTTCAACTTATATCTTTGTTCCTATTTAGTCATGTCAATTCTAGTGGACATGGTGCTATAAAAACCAAAAGCTTTCATAAATGAATTTCTATTTAGGATGAGCAGGGTAGTGCCATCATTCCTCTTAGTCATCTTAGACAAGACATCATAATGACTAGCGAGGCCTAAGAACAAATCTACATCTATGTAGACATCAGGAACTATCAGTTTAGCTAAACCACAAGCCCAAGGGTTTGATACTAGGATAGGTTTATCAGAATTCTTTAAAAAGTAGTTAAAAAGGGCAAAACCTGTTGTCCCCAGAGTATCAGCATCTCTGATATCGCAGTAGTCATCTTTAAGAAGATTAGCATCTACCCTTCTATTCTGAGTTGTTCCTGGCAATAATTTGAGGAATTCATCTGAGAAATTTTGTTTTCCCTTTGTCTCTTCATCTGCCTTTTCACTCCTGCCACTGGTTAAAGCTACACTAACTTCTCTTCTCATGTTTGTTGTGCTTCAATCCCCTCTTTTTTTTTTTACCTATATTGAAACAAATCTATCTTTCAAGATTCACTTACTCCTTTGTGCACAATTCTCAAGAATTCAATGACTTTTAATCAATGGAAAACTATGCAATTCTCTGATTTCTTCTCTCTTCTCAGAACACTTAGTACTTTTTTTCTCTGAAACTCAAAAATAAAGATAAGTTAAAATGAGCCTTCAATTAGTTCCTTATGGTAACTATTCCCAGTACATGGCTCATCATTTGAAAAAACATCAATTCTATCTTCAATTCAAGATGCTACAAAATTAATTGAAAACCTAGCCGTACTTTGATGAGTGTGACAGGAAATCAAATTCACAAATCTGAATCCTTAGAAAAACCTTATAAAATTTGAACGAGATGACATGTCTTCATGTGATTGGCTCTCTGTCATACATCTCAGCTACCCTTTTTTACATAGTAATCAATATCTGAGCCTGTCATTGGACGATGAATGACTCACATTGTCATATCAGATACTACCACCTTTTCTAAATATTTGATATCAGGCGACCACGTGACTGTATATAGTCTCTTTGTCACTGACCCAAGTTCTTAACACATGATTCTTCTGGAGACTCAGTGACTATGCAACTTTCCTTGTCTTAGTTAACCAAAGTTACCATCTGGCGATCACGCGACAGTGAAGAAATCAAAGTCGCTGGATGTTAGAACTAACTCACATCCATTTCAGAGACTACATGACTAACTGTTATCCTTGGATTTCACGGTTATCTCCCAGTTGCTGAGTGTCTTCTTTCTTTCACAAGACCCCATGACAACCCCTAGTCACCTAATCGTAGAACACAAATGCTAAATGTCAAAATCCCTTAGAGACAATGCGACAGGTACTTTTACCCTTCGGCCCATCTGATGACTACGTGACATACCCTTATCTCCAAGTCCTGAGCACTTTTCCTTTTGGACACTTTTATTCAAAGACTTTGTGACCACCATAGGATCTCTTAATCACTTCATCTGATGGCTCTCGCTAAATCGCCAAGTAATCTATCATACCCTTAAATTCTTCAGAGACTATGCGACAAGCAAAGACCGTTATACTTAGTCTCGTAATTGCTAAATAATTTCTTACCATTTTGTGACCACGTGATAAGCCCTTAGTCAACTTACCCTTGGACACGTGTCTAATTTATTACTTGTCTCTACACCACAGAATGGAAAAATGACTCATCATTTCAATCTGGTGACAACCTGACAGTGTTTTATGTCAAACCACATATGGTTAGTCGTGATGTCTGAGCATCTTTCTCTTAACTTCCATCCTTCCTATAGACCATGTGACTAAAGCCTTACACTATTCATTTAACTATGAATCAATCTAGCGATTATGCGACAACTAGAAATTGCCAAGTCTCATGATGAACCTTTGACTGCTGATCTTTTCTTGCGACATCACGACCCATCTGTGGGTCCCTTCATATACTGCTAACCTATTACTCATTCCATGATTACGTGATATGAAGAAATTGCAAAGTCATATAAATCTAAAATAATATTCTAATTCTGCGAGAGACTATGCGACACAAGCTAATCGCCAAGTCTAGAAGAAAAAAGGAATATGCCATTCAGGTTACGCGACTAGGCGATCAAATTTGTAACACATGAATTAAGTGAATCCAAAAAGTAACACCAAAATAGAAGTGAGATGAACACCTTAGGGTTTTTTTTCAATCCTACACACCAAACAAGACCTAGGGTTTCGAGGTTTTGCAACTTTATATGGGTTCTAACCTGAAAACCTAAAGATTTCAACAGGGAGACAACCAATAAACTGAGAGATTTCTATCTCTAAACACGAAACCAGAGTGAAGACCTATGAAAATTTGGGGAAACAAGCCAAAAATAGGAATACAACCAACACGCTCCTTGTCAAATGATAGAAAAATAGATCATAACACGGTGCTTTATACAAGTCAAGTTATAACTTTTTTTTTCACTCCAAACTGTCTGGTCGGATGCTAAATCTCACGATCAAAATATACAAGTTGGCTGATGATGCACTCTTATATATATGATCCATAATGTTATCTCAACATATTCCCAAGCTTGCATGAGATCACTACATGATTTGCGGGGCATGATAAATTCTGATGTGTTGCATTTAATGCTCCCCTAAGGCCATGATCAGCCAATTAGGTCAATTATGTCTTGCAACCTTCAGGAAAAGATCCAATAGCATCTACTGACTCTCCCTAAAATGATGTCTCACTATTTTATTTAATCTTCCATATCTTACCACTGTTGCTATCTTCTGCTTTCTTAAAACAATTTTCAAAATCAGTCTTCACATCTGCAATACTCTTTCCATTATCAATTCCATTCTTCAAAGGTTTCATAGGAGGTGGTGTTCTTCTATTATTTAGTCCATTATACGTGGAAAACTTTTCTATATGTCATAGATTACTACATTTGTAACTTATTGGTGGTCTTCTTTCTTAATTAACTTGTAATTTACAATACTTCACAATGTGTCCAAAGTTGTTACATTTGTAGCATGTTGGTTTCATTGTAGGTTTTCTTCCATTGTCCTTTCTATAAATAGAATTTTTGCATTTTTTCTTCTTGTGCCCATATCCATTACAGTTAAAATAATAACCAAAAAAAGTTCTAAAAGGGGCATTACCTCTGCAGTCTTTCTTCATGTGTCCAAATTTGTTGCAACCAAAGAATCTGCCTCTAAAAGGTTTGATCTGCTCTGTAGGTTCTTCAATAGATGGTTTTTCATAATTAATCTTCTCAAATGATTTCTCTTCTTGATTCTTTGAACATTCAACTTCATTGAAGCCAATACCAGTCATGTCACGTATAGGTTTCTGCTTCTCTAGTTGTCCATCAATCAAATCACTACTGGTGTGAAGTTTCTCAATATGTTTCTTTTCTTCAGTAAGTTCACTTTTCACAATCTAATTGTATTTCTCCAATTCTAAGTATTTTTTTCTTGTAGTTGTCAGCTTCATCATTCATTTGATTCAATGCATTGTTCAAGGTTTCTTCAGTTTTCTTCTTAGCATCTTCCTATATCTATATTTATTTAGCTATATTCTTGTTCTCAAGCTTCAAATTCTCAATCTCTTCTTTCAGTTGCTTCACCTGATCTGAATTGTCCTCATTTGAGTCTTCTTTTATCTGAACCACAAGATCTTCTCTCTGACTTCTGGAAATTTCAAGTTGTTCTTTCAGTTTCTTTATGAATTTCTTAGCTCTTTAAATGTTGAACTTCAATTCACCATTTTCTATTTTAGCATTATCAAGGTCTTCAAGTGCAGCTTCAAATTTCTCTTGTAAACTATTCAAATCCATTCAGATCTCCCTCAAGATGTTAGGCTTTCTCTCTAAGGGAAAAAATATCTGATACCAATTGTTAGGATTGGATAATAATGAGAGGGGGGGTGAGTCAATATTATAATAGTTAATTAAATTCTTCAACTACTTGAACATTAACCATACAATTGCAGTAAAAGAAAGAACATAAAAAAATAACACATAACTCATAACACCATGATTTTTTAATGAGGAAACCCTGGCCAAGGGAAAACCCTGGTGGGGATGATACCCACAAGCATGTACTAAAGTATAATGTCCCTATAAGGAGACCTAGCCCTGTTAGGAGCTGAATATTACATACTACATTTCCCTGTTAGAGGAATAACAACCCTATTAAAGGTTCACAACACCCTGTTAGGGGCCAATGAGCTTACAACTCTTACAATGTAATTCTGTTACAAAAGGTTCTTAGTCATGAACAAAAACAAGCATCACAAATGCTTTGATTGTTCCTTTATAGATTTGTCATTAACATGTCTAATATTCATACACTTCACTTCCTCTCATACATATTCTTTATCAAAAATATCTTACATATATATATTTTAACTTTACAAATTTGTCTCTCAGTATGAATATTACAAACAATACTAAGTCAGCCTTCAATACAAAATACAATTAATATAGTAAATATAAAATGCCTAGTCCACCTTCAATACAAAATACATTTAATATAGTAAATATCAAATGCATATTCGACACTCTTTCATATTCAAAGTATAGACTATCAATAACAAAAATACAACTTCAATTTCCTGGAGTTGAAGTCATACTCCCCTATTCCTCGTTGTTGTCCAACTGCTCTGTGTCCATGTTCTCTGCTGTCTGTCAGTCTTCAAATCCTTATAAACTATCATAAACTTAACCAAATGCAAATTCATCTTAGGTGTATGTCAGACCTACTCCATACTGTCTTCCACTAAGCTCACATGCCTTAATTCATCGATCTCTGTCTTCGATATCCAAAACAATATTGTACCTTTATTTCTGTACTTAGTCAATTTTGGACATACCAAAAATTATCTTCAAAATAATCAATCTTAATCCTAGATGTGTTTCCATAAATGAAAACCAAAAAGTGAATCACATTACTCAAATTGATCACTTACCAACATGTTTGTGATTAAGTTTCTCCTACTTGTTGAGAAAGCTAAGTGCATGATTATCAATAAAAACAATGAACTCCTTGGGCAATAAATAATGCCTCCATTTCCTATGTGACTGAACCATTGCATACATTTCAAGATCATAAGTGGAGTATTTTTTCTTATCTTCATTGAGCTTCTCACTGAAAAAATAAATTGGTCTTCCTTCTTGGCTCAAAACCCCTCCAATGGATTTGTTGCTTGCATCACATTCAACTGTGAATTCCTTATGAAAGTCTGGTAGGACTAGGATAGGCTACTCTGCAATCTTCTTCTTTAGCAACTCAAAGGACTCATTAGCTTCATTAGTCCATAAAAATATGCATTTTATTCCACTTTTAATAGTGTTAATAATGGGAGCACATATGCCACTAAAGTTTCTGATGAATTTCCTATAAAAGCTAGATAGGCCATGAAAACTTTTTACCTCTGATGGAGTAGTGGGAGGTGGCCAATTGAAGATGGCTTCAACTTTGGTAAGATCCATCTTGAGACTATTTTTGGAGATAACAAAGCCCAAGAACACAAGTTCTTCTTGAAGAAATACACACTTATCTATATTGATTTTCAACTTCTCCTCGTGGAATTTCCTCATCACCATGTCCAAATGCTTGAGATATTCTTCCCTTCTCTTGCTAAAGATAAAAATGTCAACAAGGTATACAACAACAAATTTGTTAAGAAAAGGTTTCAATAATTCATTCATCAATCTCATAAAGGTGCTTGGATCATTGGAAACTCCAAAAGGCATCACAAGCCACTCATAAAGACCTTCTGTAGTATTAAATGTTCTCTTCCATTCATCTCCCTCTCTGATTCTTATCTGATAGTAGCCACTTTTGAGATCTATCCTAGAATAGTAACTTGCACCCCCCAAATAGTCCATCAAAAACTATATTCTAGGCATAGGAAACCTATATCTGATGGTTATCCTAATGATATCCCTAGAATCCGTACATAACCTCCATATGCCTTCTTTCTTGGGTGCTAGGAATGCTGGGACAACATAAGGACTCAAACTCTTCCTAATGAGACCTTTTGACAACACTTCTCCAATCTATCTTGCTATCTCTTGATTTTGTCTAGGGGTCATCTTATATTCTTTATTATTGGGGAGAGTTGCCCCTGGTATGAAATCAATACAGTGACTTACTTCCCTCTCGGGTGGGAAAGACTCTAGTGTGTTCTCAACAATGATACCTCTATACTGGTCTAACAATGTCTTCACTTCTTTGGGACCTACATCCCTAGTGGGGACTTGGACTTTGGAATCCTTCAAATGTGTCTCTTTGTGCCTCACTACTAGGGAATAACAAGGGGTATCCTTCTCCTCTAGTACTTTCATGAATTCCTTTTCTCCTATGTTCAAGACAGTACTAGTAGCATGTTTTTCTTTCTCACAATGAGGGAGTGAGTTCATTACATATTCAACACCATCCTTAGTTATATTATAAACATTGGATTTTCCATCATGCCTAGAATCTACTATTAGAATAGTCCCAAAGGATAACTGAGAGGGGGGGGGGGTGAATCAGTTATCAACAAATTTAATTCTTTTCTCTTATTAACTTTAGAATACAACAAAGTAAATGCACATTCATATAACACAATAGACAACACCACAATTTGGTTACGAGGAAACCAAATGGTAAAAACCCCAGTGGGATTTAACACCCATAATAAACTATACTTGTTTTTAATAATCCTTGTTAGAAGATCTTGCAACCCTGTTAGGATTTTTTCTTTACAATGCAATAAGTATAGTGACCTTGTTAATGGTCTGACCCTTTTACGAGTCTTTTACAAATAACCCGGTTAAGGGTGAGGACTCACTGTCCAAAAGCTCACTGCTTTAATGGTGAAGGCTACAACCTTATGAAAAATAGATGTGCACTATATCTAATGATGAACTGTAGAGTAGACCTATTGTCTTGATTAGTTCTAGTGTATTGTATTCTTTTAATTCTTCTTCACATAGATCCTTGATGAATGAAACTCAACTGATATTCTGCTCTGCACTTTCCTACATCTTTTCTTATCATTCGCACTTAGCATTCCACAAATGACTTGCTATAAGTACCTTCCTCAAATTATGAGATCAAGGGACCTATTAGACAATCTTCATAACATCCTTGTTGGATTTACTAATCACGCAAGCATAATTAAAATTGTGCAATATAAACTGAATAGACGTGATGCTTCACTAAGTCGGCCTCACCAAATTAAATCTAACTTTGCAATCTTCTTGAAACATGTTTGGCACCTTTAGATAACTATCATCAACTCATAACTAAACTTGAATATACACACACATATCCTGAAGATAGGCACAAATCAAGAACCAATGCAATACATCGGCTCTGTACAGACAAACTCTAGAAACTGTAACTGCCACATAATAGAATTACACAACACAACTAAAACTTCATATCTGAGTCTACGTGTATGAAAAAAACATAAAAAACATGTCTACAACATGAATATAACCATGCAAGGCTTGATACCATCATTCTGATAAGTACATACAGAAAACTATTATATATTATATGTTGTCATCAATGACAAACATATAATCAAATAACTACCAGAAGTAAATCTCCAACAATCTCCCCCTTTGACATTGATGGCAACATATGATAATAAAAACATCTTCAGCACCTGGTGTCTTCTTTCTTTTTTTTTACAATCTTCTCAATATCCTCATCAAAGATTTCTCAACACTTTTGTAGCTACTCTGACTGTGTTTATACTCCCCAGAGTATATGCTCCCCCTTACTATATACTCCCCCTTTGACATCAATGGCAAAGGGTTCCATAAACAATTAAGTAGAGGTACTACTCCAAAAGTAGAGTAGTCAACCATTCATCATTCACTTAATGGTTGATGTTCTTGCTGCTTTTTCTAATCAGACTCAGGAGAGGGAATTAATCCCAACTTATCCCTAAGATACTCAAAAGTATCTTTTGATAGAGGCTTTGTGAAAATATCTGCTAACTGCTCTTTGGTGCTCACATAGTCCAATTTTACTTCATTATCTGCAACTTTTTCTCTAAGAAAATGGTATTCAATCTCAATGTGCTTTGTCTTGGCATGCATCATAGGGTTCTTGGACATGTTGATAGTACTGGTGTTATCAAAATGAATACAAATAGGATAGTCAACCTGTATACCAAAATCTTTAACCATCTATTTGATCCAAACCATTATTGAACAATTTAATGTTGTTGCAACATATTCAACTTCTGTTGTCGACTGAGAGATACAATTTTGCTTCTTGCTTACCCAAGAAACCAAGCTATCTCCAAGAAATATTACTCCTCCAGAATTACTCTTCCTGTCATCAAGACAACCTTCCCAATCTGCATCTGTATACACATGAAGTTTTACATTCTCTGATTTAGGATGCCATAAACCATAGTCTATAGTTCCTTTCAGATATCTAAATATTCTCTTTATTTCCATTAGGTGATTCTATTTTGGTTCAGCTGCAAATCTTCCAACAATGCCAACTGCATTAGATATGTCTGGTCTAGCTTGAGTAAGATATATAATTTTTCCAATCATAGACTTATATAATGTCTTGTCAACTGCTGCGGAATCATCTTCTTTAGAAATCTTGCTTCCAATTATCATAGGAGTGCATACTGGCTTATAGTCTTCCATCTTGAAGGTCTTAAATATTTCCCTCACATATTTGGACTGATTTATGAATATTCCTTTATGTGTCTGCTTTACATTTAGTCCCAAAAAATATTTTATAGGACCAATCATGCTCATTTCAAATTCATTTTGCATTTCTTTTGCAAATTATGAACTAAGCTTGTCATTTCCTTCAAAGATAATGTTGTCAACAAATATGGCAACAAGTAGTAGTCCATGAGGTGTCTCTTTTATGAATAGGTTACAATCTACTACTCCTTTCTTAAATCCAATCCTATTAAGATAACCATCTAGTCTCTCATACCAAGCTCTTGGGGCCTATTTAAGTCCATAGAGTGCTTTCTTCAATTTGCATACCATATCTGGTTTATCTAATAGATTGAATCCTTCAGGCTGTTCTATATATACTTCTTCCTTCAAGTCACCATTCAAAAAATCTTACTTAACATCCATTTGATATACTTTGAAATCCTTGAATGTTGCATAAGCCAAGAATAAATTTATGGCTTCCAGTCTGCTCACATGGGCAAATGTGTTAGTGTAATCTATCCCTTCCCTCTACGCATATCCTTTACACACTAGTCTTGCTTTGTTTCTGACCACTGTTCTATATTCATTCATCTTGTTTCTGAATACCCACTTTGTTCCAATCACATTTTTGTCACTGGGTCTAGGGACTAATTCCCATGTATCATTTTTTATTATTTGATCTTATTCTTCTTCCATTACTTTCTACCAATCAGGATCCTTACAAGCATCTTCAACATTTAAAGATTTTATCTGTGAAAGTAAACATACATCTTCATCCTCTGTTAACCTTTTTTATTTTGATCTAGTAAAAACACTGCTACTCTGATCTCCAATGATATCCTCCTTTGAATGATATCTAGATGTGAATTTTGAAACTTTAGGTGTAACATCCTCATCTGTAATCTGTGATACTTCTTTGCTTGATTCAGGTTCATTACATGAAACATCAATGCAATCAAACATCTCTTCAATAACAATGTCTTTACTGCTAGGCCTGGGTTCATCCTTAATCATAGGTGCATATTCATAATACCTTTCTTGAACCATAAAATTCTCATCAATCTTTACATGAGTACTTTCCATTATCTTCTTTAATCTCAAATTAAAACATCTGTATGCTTTTCTTTTAGTAGAGTAACCAAGGAAAATACCTTCATCACTTCTATTATAAAAATTACCAACACGATCATCTCTCTTGATGTAGCACTTGCTACCAAATATTCTAAATTATTTTACTGTAGGTACATTACCAAACCAAAGTTTGTAAGGTGTCTTATCCACGCCTATCCTTAGTTGTGTTCTATTGATAGTATAGACTGTTGTATTAACTTCATCTCTCCAATAGGTGTGCACAACTTTTCCTTCAATCATCATAGTGCACATTGTATCAAGTATGATCATGTTCCTTCTTTCTACTATCCCATTCTATTGTGGGGTTCTGGGTGCACTCAACTATCTTTTAATTCCATGTTCTTCACAATAGTCATAAAACTGGTCAGAGGTGAATTCTCCTCCTCTATCCGATCTTAGACACTTTAGTTTTAATCCAGATTCATTCTCCACTTTGGATTTGAATATTTTGAACCTCTCAAAGGCTTTAGACTTCTCATTTAAGAATGCAACCCACATCATTCTTTAAAAATCATCAACAAACAAAATGAAATACATTTCTCCGTAATATGATCTAGTTTGAGTAGGACCACATAAATCTGTATGCACTAGGTCTAACTTGTTTTCAGCTGAGTTTTGCTTGCTTCTGAAAGAACTCCTTACATGCTTTCCCATAACACATTCCCTGCATATTATGTCAGATGGTCTTGCAATACTTGGAAGATCTCTAACTTCCTTGACATTACTTATCTTTACTATATTATCAAAATTGATATGACAGAGTCTCTTGTGCCATAACCAACTATCATCCACTTTTGCAACAAAACAACTTACATCTCAATTGAGCTGGAAAAAATTACCTTTTGTTTTTGAGCCTGATGCAATCATGTCTCCTTCTTTGTTTCTAATAATGCATTTGTTATCTTTGAATTCCAAAATGATAACCTTTGTCAAGTAGTTGTCCAACACTTAGTAAATTTTGATGTAATCCATCAACATAAAAAACATCATCTGTCTTGTTCTTTCCATCCAGGGTGATGGATCCTCTGCCTATGATAGGCTTAGGAGTGTTATCTCCAAATCTAACCATACCACCTTTGTACTTGTCTAGATGAAAAAATCTATCTTTATCACCTGTCATGTGATGAGAGCATCCGCTGTCAATGATCCAATCAGTTCTGATGTTTGCTTTGGAAATTAGGGCTAACTCCTGTGTTTCCTTTTCATCTTTAATGTCCATATGCTCAATAAATTTTTCCATGTCTTTAAGGGAAATGAATCTAATTTCATCTTCTCCTGAATCTTCATCAGTTACACCTTCTTTAGCATGATAGCATTCCTTCTTGTATTTAGGTTTATAGTTAGATCTGAATTTCTTTACTCTTGTAGGACACTTGGATGCAAAGTGACCAATATTTTTGCATGAAAAACATTTGAATGGAAGTTGTCCTTCATATTTCCCTTTTCCTTTCTTTTCACTTCTAGAAATCATGGCAATGATTTCTTCTAGTTCTTCATCAACTTCTTGTTTATCATTATTGCTAGAGATGTGAGATTTGTTACCATGAACTGAAGCTTTGAAGGTTGTTTCACCTTTTGGTTCAGTCTTCAATCTTAATATCTCAAATGTAGAGATTTTACTGATCAAAGTCTCTCTCTTGAAGTCTTGTGAAAATTGCATGGTTTCCTCTAGAACATTGATCTTTTTCTCATAGTCTGATGTTAGAGTAGTCAACATCTTTTCCATTATATCTTCTTCTGATATTTCTCCACCATTGTTTCTGATTCCAGAAACTGCTTCATTTATCCTCTGATTGTAGGATCTAATGTTCTCTTCAGGTAACATCTCAAGACTATTGTATTTCTTTTTCCATGTCTTCCTATGTGCATTCTTTTCTTGAACATCTCCTTCAAAACATGTCTTCTAAATACTTCCATATTGTGTATGCCTTGTCTAATTTCTTGATCTCAGAGAATTCACTGTCAGATAGTGCACTTATAAGGGCTTCTTTGGAAACTACATTAGCTATGAATGTATCCTTCTGTTTAATAGTAGCATCATCTCTCGATAGAAATTTTAAAGAGGGAATAACAACTTCTTGTGTGGCTATCTCAAAAATTTCAAAACCAACACACTGTAGATGTGTTATCATTTTGTTCTTCCAATCCAGATAATTTTCTCCATTGAACTTGGGGCTCTCTTTTCTGAAGTAAGACATCTAATCTACCTTAATCTGTTAGGATTTTTCTTCAAGGCACTTGGCTCTGATACCAATTATTAGAATAGTCCCAAAGGATAACTGAAAGGGGCGGGGGGGGGGGGGGGGGGGGGGGANGGGGGGTGTGAATAAGTTATCAGCCAATTTAAGTCTTTTCTCTTATTAACTTCAGAATAAAATAAAATAAATGCACATTTAGATAACACAATAGACAACACCACAATTTGGTTATGTGGAAACCAAATGGTAAAAACCTTGGTGGGAATTAACACCCACAATGAACTATACTTGTTTATAATAACCCCTGTTAGAAGATCTTACAACCCTGTTAGGAGTTGTTCTTTACAATGCAATAAGTATAGTGACTTGGTTAAGGGTCTGACCCTGTTAGGAGTCTTTTACAAATAACCTAGTTAAGTGTGAGGACTCACTATCCAAAAGCTCACTACTTTAATGGTGAAAGCTACAACCTTTTGAAGAACAGATATGAACTATATTTGATGATGAACTGTAGAGTAGACCTACTTTCTTGATCAGTTCCAGTGTATTGTAATCTTTTACTTCTTCTTCACATAGATCCTTGATGAATGAAACTCAACTGATATTCTGCTCTGCACTTTCCTACATCTTTTCTTATCATTCACACTTAGCATTCCACAAATGACTTGCTGTAAGTATTTTCCTCAAAGTATAAGATCAAGGGATCTGTTAGACAACTCTTCATAACATCCTTGTCGGCTTTACTAATCATGCAAGCATAATTACAATAGCGCAATATAAACTGAATAGATGCGATGCTTCACTAAGTCAGCCTCACCAAATTAACTCTAACTTTGAAATCTTCTTGCAACACGTTTGGCACCTTTAAATAAATATCATCAAATCATAACTAAACTTGAATATACACATGCATATCCTGAAGATGGGTGTAACTCAAGAACCAATGCAATACATCGGCTCTATAAAGACAAACTCCAGAAACTATAACTGCCACATAACATAATTACACAATATAACTAAAACTTCATATCTGAGTCTCCGTGTATGAACAAAACATAAAAAACATGTCTACAACATGAATATAACCATGCAAGGCTTGATACCATCATTTTGATAAGTACATATAGAACAATGTTGTATATTATATGCTCTCATCAATAACAAACATACAATCAACTATTTGCCAGAAGTAAATCTTCAACATCTACATCATATTGCCAAGGCCTCCCTAATAATACATGACATGCATCCATCTCTATATTATGACATATAACCTTATCTGTATACTCCCTTATCTTGAAATCTACCCAAACTTTCTCATTGATAATGGTTTTGTTTTCTTTTGTCACCCAAGAAGCCTTATAAGGGAAGGGATGAGGAATAACATGAAACTTAAACTTACTGACTAACTCCCTAGATGCAATATTATTTATAGAACCAAAATCAACTATGACTTTGCATACCTTATTGTTCACCTTGCAGCTTTTTCTAAATAAGGACTTCCTCTGAGGTGGTTCTGCGGTAGTAGGTACTCTTAGGAGTGTCCTTTGCGTCATTAAACATTCTCCTTTCTTTGGATTTTTAGGTCTTGAAGTTGCAGAGTGATAGGAGGATACACTTTGGTTATCATCCTCTTGAGTAGGTTTTACTCTTTTGTCCCCTCCTTTTCTGCTGGTTCCACTCTTTTTAGGACATCTTAAGGACTGGTGTCCAACTTGATTACATGTAAAACAATTCCCTGTGAAGACACTAGGCCCTCTTCCTCCAAACCTTCCTCTACTGTTGGATCTCCTTCCTCTAAAACTATTTCTATTATTACATTCTCTCCTTCTGACTCATGGTGATTAAACTCCCCTTGATCTCTTTGGAATGGTCCTCTACCATTGAATCTACCTCTTCCCTTGAAGTTATTCCATCTTCCTCTATTATTTTGTTCTCCCTTTCTCTTCTACTTTTCTTCAACTTTAGTGCCATTTGAAAACATTTGTGTACTGATTCAAGGTTAAATAGACTGATTTCATCTTGGATAGTGTATTTCAGTCCATTGATATACCTTGCAAGTTTGTGCTTCTCACTTTAAGGAACTCTTGCCTTCAAGGTCATTTTGTGAAATGCTTCAGTATACGCACTCACATCAAGGTCCTTTTGCCTAAGATTTTGCATCTTCTTGTGGAGGGTGATCTTGTAGTCTTCAGGGAAAAACTCCTTCTTGAATTCAACTAGCATCTTCTTCCATGTTGAGATAGGATTCCTTCCATCCTCCACTCTTTCATTTTGTATAAATTTCTAGAAACTCAAGGCAGGACCTCTCATTCTAGATTTTCCAACCTTAACCTTTTGATTCTTAGAGATGTTGTCATACTCAAAGTAGTTCTCCAAAGCTTTCACCTAATCCATGCATTCTTCAAGATCCATTTTCCCACAAAACATGGGCATGTCTGATTTCTGATCCCTTCTTCCAACTCTTTCAAGAGATTTAAGAAGTTTTAATTGGTCTGTATACATGTTCTTTGTCTCATCTTGCTCCTTCTCTTCCTCTTCTTCTTCCTCTTCTTCTTCTTCTCCTTCCTCCTTCTCCATTTGGAGGTCTTTCAACTTCCTTATCTCCTCTTCCATCCTCTTGTTCTTGGCTACTTTTTCCCTGACAATTTTTTCCAATTCCACATTAGTGATTCTAGTGGGGACTTCTTCCTCTAGATAATTTTCTATTCCCTCAGCCATTCTTCACTCCTTCCAAGATCTTGGCAGGCTCTGATACCACCTAATGTAGAGAACTGCAAGAAGAGATTAATGGGCCCTAGCTCTTTGATACCTCTTCAAAATCCAACTCTAATCAATCTCACTCAACACAAGTCTTCTTAGGATGTCTCCTGACTTGTTCAAGGGTTCAATAGGTTTCCCTTTTTATCTCTTGGTTCCCCAAATCAAGCTATGGAACAAAGTAATTCTTCCTTTAGGGGCACTTTCCCTAAACCTCACAATAAGGTGTAAAACTTCACCAGTGGATTAAAAACTCTATCCTAAGAGATTTAAGACTCTTAACATACCTTAGGGACCAAGAATCCACCATTAGTTTTGGTCTTGAAGACTTAAAGTTAGTCAAACCCCAAATACCCTAGGATTCCTTGTAGCCCTAACCAGTGGGTTTTTGGGACTTAAATTTTTGTGATAGTGGGATCTAAAGGATCTGATTGGGTTTCTAGAAACCCTTAATGGATTTTTTAAACCTCCCAAAGCATGAACATGTCACTCCACTCTGGCACTCCTAAGCTCTCACAAAACACACAGACCTAATTAGCTAGTTTAGGCTTGGTTTGTTAAGAAAGTGATAGAAGGTAGGTTCATGGATGAAATGTAGAGATTTGGATGGATTCCTCTACTCCAAATTAGTCTAGAAACACCTTTGATTCAATCCCCAAATTCATATATTTCACATGCATGTCACTGTACTAACAAACTAGGCTAATTACATAGGGATAATTAGCCTAGGGCTTGATTTTAAAAATAGAAGGACTAAGAGTGAGAGCCTGAGATTCTTGATTCCTAAAGACCATGATCCTAGCTAACATTTTCCAAGTGGCCGAGGAGATCCACTAGATAAAGCTCTTGCTAGGATCACATCTTTGAAACTGGTCCAGTAGAGCCTTGGTTTCTCAGACATCAAGAATTTAAAATCGATCACTTCTCACTAAATTAAAAAAAAAACACCCCAAATCAAATGGAAAGGTTTGTTGACTCAAGGAATTACAAAATCTGCAACTTTATTTTCCAAATGAATCTATACCAGGTCGTATCACGCAGAAATGACTCAAAACACTCTTGTATTTCCTTGCTCAAACATCACACTTTGTACACTATGATATGGCCTTCATGGAGGGTATCCTCTCACCTAATAGCATCCTCCAAGAATATTAGAAGATTTAGAAGGTGGGTGAGGTTGGTTACAAATAATTTTTCATATACCGAGCAACATTTTGCAAAAAGACAACTTTTTGGCAATAAGTGACAGAGTTGCTAATTTGGCCAAAAGCCAACCTTACCAACCTCCCAAGGTGTGGGAGAGGTCCAACACATGACTAGGACCTAACTAGGACTTCTAAACATAACTTCTAACTAGACACACAAAATCAACAACTAACAAGGTCTAACCATGGTTTCAGGAACCTAGTTTTATAACTCACCATAGGTCGTTCACCTTACATCAAAGACCCAAAAAAAAAACCAAACACAAGGGTGATCTCATGGATGCACCTTATTACAAACACAAAAGCAAGCAAATCAGGAGTTTCAGGAGGTTCCCTACACCACTATCTCTTCTCTTTAATCTATGCAATCTGATCTGCAATTAATTTGTCGTAATCCATCGATGTGAGTGCATTACCCTGAAGTCAAAGAATTCCCAAAAATGACTCTGAAAGTAACTCACATAAATGTAGAAAAGACCAGGTGACTCTATTTAGACTTATCCTTTGATTATAAAACTCTTATCTAACAACTCTGGTCTTCACTGCATCTTAGTATATCATATTTGTATCCTTTTGGTCTTGAAGATCAATTTAGAATATATCTATAAGATCATATAATAGAATTTATAGCTTGGAGACAAGATCTGACTCCACTACCATGAAACCCTCTAAGAATATATTCAAATATTTAAATTCAATTTGTAATGGTCACAGGTGGTGTGAACAACAATTTGGATGGTTGAGATCAAGTCGTTCCATAGCTTTAAAACATATTTGTAGATCCTCTTAAGTTTTCCAAGCTCAAAATCTGATTTGACTGGTTGTAGCAAGGCACAATGCCTTGAAGACTAGATATCAAGAAACTTCTTATTAAGGCTTCATGTCATATGTCAGATTAAATCTGACTTGTTTGCATTTTAATTTATCTTTTTCCTCAGCCTTTAACATGTCTCTGACTAACTTCTAACCCTAAATTTATCTGGAGATTGTGCGACTGTGTAATCTCCAAGTCACTGAACATTTTCTTAACCTCAAATTTTATTCAGACATCTAGTGCAAGCCCTCAGTTTCACATTGCATTGATGGTTCATATTTGATCTCAGACAACCCATGATGAATAACTTAACTCAGGTTCTTAACTATAGTCTATCTCAAGATTCAGCGACTGAAGGGATCTCTAAGCCATTGAATGATTATTTAACCCTTGATTTTGTTGAGATATTATGTTTAAATGACAAGATTAAAATATGATTGATATCCTTCTCTAAGTCTCTAAATATTTCTATACTTGATCAATTCTTTCCAAGATCACACGCCAGCCCTAGATTAGAACTTGAAAGGGACTCAATCAACGGTGCATGTTTAATCTCAGTAAGTATTTGTACTTAACCAATTCACTGTGAGATCTATCAGATACCCTTGGATAAAAAAAGCATCGATGACCGACGCTGAATCTCAAGACATATCTATACCTAACCATTTCATTGTGAGATTAACTTAAACCTAGGTGCATTTAGAGGTTCAGTGACCAAGTAGGAAAAATAACCTTTCCTTGACCATGATTACATTTT
The DNA here is from genome assembly GCA_018584345.1 of Thuja plicata. Classification (NCBI taxonomy): domain Eukaryota; kingdom Viridiplantae; phylum Streptophyta; class Pinopsida; order Cupressales; family Cupressaceae; genus Thuja; species Thuja plicata. The sequence continues at coordinate 1,887,607 of MU227431.1, forward strand.
TTAGATTACGCGACTGAAGAGATCTCCAAGTTGCGAGATAAAAACTTAACCCTTAAGTTCATTCTGAGATCTCACACCAAGCACACAATCTAAAAAATATCTATGATTTGCACTCTAGATATCCAGACATATCATGACATCATCAATCTATTGTGAGATTAAGTGCCAACCACTCATCTCGATCCCGATCTATGATCCTCGCCATGTCTTGTAATACTTCTGTTACTTGATCAATTATTTCTGATGCCACGCACCAGCCCTAAGATCAATATTACATGGATGGTTCAGATTTGATCTCGGCTAGTCCATCTTGAATTAACTTTACCCAGGGTCTATCTAGAGATTGCACGAGTAAAGGAAAAAAAACTCAAGAAGTTAACCTTAACTCAAGTGAAATCTTGAGATGTAGCACAAGCCCTAAGATCTCTTCTATAAACAATGACCAAAAACCCTTTGTGCAAACACCACCTGAACTCTGGCTTACCTTTCTTAACCATGATTAAATATGGAGATTTATAGACTGAAGGAAACTTGAAGTCACTGAATATTTTTCCTAACTTAAGTTATATTACAAGATCACGTGCCAACCCAACGATCATGTCAAAAATAGAACTTGATTAATGAATTGTGTTGAATCTCTAAATAAACATGTACTTCATCTTAGTTAATCTGACCTTTACTATAATTAAATCTAGAGATTGTGCGACTAACTAAGTCTCAAAGTCGCAAATAGAAAAGCTTGACTCATGGTTTTATTAGAGATTACGCACGAGCCACTGGATTGAAATAATATTGACGATGCACATGAAATCTAAGGAAGAAAGAGAATATTCCATCTCATCTGGAGATAAAGAGATACAAGCCCACGGGAAGTCACAAGATAACAAAGAATATTTGGTTTTCATTATGTAACTAAGAGATAGAATAAACATGATAAAGCACATGTGGGATTATCTGAGACTTAAGTGGCTTGAAAAGTAATGTGAAATTAGAACAAGTCTTTGAGGGTTTAGGGTTTTAGACAAATTTTGACTCAACAAGACTTAGGGTTTTAGGCCAGAGGCCATGAATAATTGAAGAGACAAGGGGAAAGAGATTGGAAGATGGAAAATTTTGGAAGTGCTAACAGTACATATCTTATATTAGATATTGTAAAATCATTTAGAAAGGTAGACTCAATAAGTCTTATTGTACTCCTAACAAGGTAAGCTATCAGAAATAGCTAACATTGTAGCTCTAACTGAGAATTTTTTTTGTTTCAGTAGTGAAGGATTGTGGGTATTTTCCCTACCACAAATGTTTCCTCTAACAAAGAATTTTGGTTTTATTAAAATCATGGCATTATGAGTCATGCTTATATGCTTTATTTTATATTATTTACAAAATTTACTTGCAATATATTTAGTTTAGTAAATTACCATTTTGTATGTTTAAGAGTTTTAATAGTACTGATTCACCCCTCCCCTCCTAGTACTTAAATTTCCATAGTTAATCCAATAATTGGTATCAGAGCATGGACTCTTGAGATAAAGGTTTAAACACCTAAGAGTAAAGATCATAAACATGGAATGTTATGAGAAATATATAAGGATTCAAAGTATTGAGTTTGAATTAGAAAATGCACAGGAGGTGATTAATGATCTAAGAAAGAAATTGGAAAATGCACAGGAGGTGATTAATGATGTAATGAACTAAAGTTTACAGAAGAGCATGTTGATGTACTTGAAACATCATCTTAAGGGAGTATGAATGATGGATCTAAAACAATCATTGTATACCTGATGGAAAAGAAACTATACTTACCGAGAAGTTGGACTTACTCAAGAAAGATCAGGATGCTCAAAGCATAAGGTTGACATAAATGCCTTAATAAAAAAGAAAAAGTTGAAGATTCACATAGGATGAAAGAAGAAGACAAAAGACAATTTGATATAAGACTAACTAAAAAAGACAATGAGATCATGAGAATGACCCAATCACACTATGCTATGACCGATCAGTTAGTGAATGTAAATCAAGAGGTAACTAGAAAATAATTTGAGAATAAAGCACTGAAGTTTGAGATTAAAAGATTGAATAATGAACTAAAAGTAGAAAAAGGATCCACTGAAGTACTAAAACAAAGTGAAGAAGCATTAAGGACATTGTACAAACATATTATAAGTCAGAAGAAAATGAGAGAAAAGATTGGACTTGGATTCACTAAAGACATCACTACTGAGAACAAAGAGTCCTCAAACCAACCTGAAAATTGAGATACTACTAACGTACCAAAGAATAAGAAGCCAAATTGGTACTACTATGGGAAACCTAGACATACAACTAATGTTTGTAGAAGCCAAAGAGGTAAGTCATCAAACACACCTAAATTTGATGGTTACTATTATAATTGAAACAAATGTGGACATCAAGCATTTGAGTGCACATCATAGATTTTTAATAACACATGGAATCCTAATTTGTATGGCTACTGCAACACTTTCAATAGATATGATCATAAATCTGAATATTGCAAGTCACAAAGGAGAAATGATAAATGTTTCACTAACCAATAGAGTTCACCAAGCAATAAACAAGGCACATCAATACCATGTGACTAAATTACAATAATCTAATGAGAATCATGTGGGAGATATGGACATATTGTAGAAAACTTAATGTTGTTGCATGGAAGGAACAACAGATGAGTATGGAGAAGTCTTGGCATGGCATACTTTCACTATCACAACGTAGGACACCTAGCCAAAGACTACATGTACCAAGGAAAATCTTGAACTAAGTAAGAGACATCTTGAAAAACACAAATGAATATTGAAGAAGTGAGAAATCAAATGATTAAAACAAGGAGAAGGAAGTCACAAGATGATGGAACATATTTTTGAATAGTTGATGACACAGAATCCTCTGGGTCAAGTGCACCTAACTCCACCTAATTGGTGAAAGGTATGCATGTAGGAACTACAAAGTTAAAATATAAATCTAAAATTTGTTACTAGTATTTGTGCATAGATCCATATAAGAAAACTAAGATGCATTTGGATTATTTTTCTTGAATTTGACGATTCATGTTTGATCACTAAAGGAAATGTAATTTTGTTTCAATAAAAGGAAGTAAAGTTGTAATCAGTATAAAGTGAGTTTGTGTTTCATTAAATGTTACTTTGATAGCCATTGGAAACCCTAAACGAGGAAAAAGGTATAAATAGACCATTTTTCTATCATTCTTACCTAACATTTTTTATTAGGACTTGAGCGAGTTACAGAGATGAATCATCTATGACCATCCAAAAAATTGAAGAGGTAATCCTTAACGAATCTAAAAGTATTTGAGTATATTTGAGTGATTTCTATTGTTGACCTAGTTATGTAAGCTAGACCAAGTTGTAAAGAAGGAAACCCTAGTTAATTCAAGCATTGTTGAATATGAAAGTAATGAAACCTAAGGAAAAAAACCCAATTATTGTTGAGAAGGTTGATCTAGTTAACCCTAAGAATAAGCTACATCCCATGAACGCCCCATAACCAGATAAGATGAGAGCTCTCTCATCCATAGAGGGAAGGGTTATATTGATAGAAGATATTCATAATTATATCGACCACAAGATTGAGGAGATATGCAAAGTAGAGATTGACACGTCATTTCAAAAGTTGTGCATGAACGAGAATGTGAAGGATGACCACATTCATATGGGAACAAGGGTTTAACTCATTTCCTACATGTACTGAGAGTATTCAAAACCGAGTGGATCAAGATGGTACTTAGCCAAGTTCATGATCAATTTGTGTGGCTTGATCAAATAGTCAAGATTACAAAGAACATTCTACACATAGTGACCAGCTGAAGGCTATCAAGAAGATTGATAAGAAAAAATTGAGTGAAATAACTAAAGCACAATTGGACAAAAAGGTTTAAAGATATAAACTTTGGAAGATCATGAATTGATCTTTGAATGTAATGTTATATTTTACCACATCTTCTAGTCATCCTGAGTTGACAATGTTGCATGTGGAGTAGTAGATATAGCATATAAGATTGTGAAGAAAGGTATGAAGATGGACATATGTGAAATTTTATTGAAGAAGCTAGATGATAACATGAACACCATTAGGAAAGACAAGACCAACACACTGAAGTGTATATCATTACTAGTATGCATATTATTTTATTTCTAGAACTTCATTCCACCTGTTTGCAATGTGATATGGAGTGGAGACAAGCCGGTTACATATCAGATAAATGAACACATTTTGAGATTAGGAGATAATTTTGACATGGTGATGAATATCTATAATGCATAAGAGGCATAGAATTCCACCCCATTTAATTCTTAAAAGTGAAGAAACCATAATTTTTGAGATTTATAAAGACACTTGCATCATTAAGGAAGTTGAGCCTCGGTCTACTCAGCTACATCCAATGGGATATGAAATAGATATTGGCATTGCTTCATAGAAAACTAAATCTTTATTAGCAAAACCTATTGAAAAAAGAGAAAAGCGTTATGGAACCTATTAGGAGGTAAAAGAGAAAATAAATCAAGTAAAATTATTTTGATGCCTAGAGTTCTAAACAAATCAAGTAAAATTATTTCTAATTTGTTAAAGAATCTTGGAGTTAAATTTGAAGAAGATGATGAAGAACCATCTGTTGATAAGGATAAGAAATTACAAGTGAAGAAGGCATCACCGAGCATCAGAGGTACTAGAAAAACTAAAAGTGTTAGAATAACTAAGAGGGAATATGTGAATCGGTGAACTCAAAAATATTCCAATAATATTAACCCCAAAACTTAGTACCAAAATATTAAGCCTCTAGTTATCTTGATTCCTACAAGATGAATGCCTTCAAACAATCTCAACAAATAACTACTTCTCAGAGTTCACGGTTAAACCTTATCCTTACTATTTACCGATTAGCAGTCTTTCATTTACCAAAATATAGTAAATGACTTAGTGTATATCGATCAATATAGTTTTAGTTATGTCTAATGTAAAAAACTAAAGTAATGACTCATAAACACATTGACACGTGTCTTTTTAACGTGGAAACCCTATTAAGGGAAAAACCACTTGGGACCAATAACCCAAAATTTTCACTCTTCTGAAGTGAGCTCAGTGAAGAGCCAACCTTGTTAAAGGTTACAAACACAGTGTTAGGTGTGATCTTGTTAGAGTATTTAAATAGAATAGTTTTTCACTTGATATCGGGCATCTCTATGCTACCTTTTATGACCAAACACATTGTAGTTTGTCAAATGGTATCTTTCATCTCATGCTATCTTCATGATAAAATATTTTGATACTCCTTGGGATGTATCTCAATATAGGAAGGATTGCTAAGTCCTACTTAGTTAAGAGACTTTATGAATCAATGGTTAAATTGAAACAGTAAATGATCTGTCCACATATACAACTATAATTTGAATTTTTTTAGATCTATTATAAGCTCCTAATACCTTTCTGATCAATGTATCTTCTAAATACCTTTTCTCCACTTCTTTCTGCTTAGTGATGTTGTGTTTCTCTATTTCTTGGACTGTATGAAGTTGTTTTTCACAAGTTTATCTCCAGAATAATTCTTCTCTATTCACCCCTAATTCATAATAAATTATCTTGTCTCTTTATAGACACGATTTCACCATTTCTTAGTTCTCGACTTTCTTGTTCTTAGCACGATCTGCAATTCTAGCCAATCTTTCTTTAAAGCTTTACTTCAGTTTTATCCTGTAGATTTCTCTTTGACAACTGGAATAAAAAAAACTTTAAATCTTTCTCTTACCTCTGGCTTTAACTTGTTGATGAAAAAAATATTAACAACCAATTTGTTAGCACTTTTTCTTGCAACACTTACCTAATGATGACAATATACCTTATATACTTGAATGAAACCTCTTTTAAGCAAGAGAAAGGCTAATTGCTGAGGTATTTGATAACACTGGGGATACCTATTATCACCTCCTTTATTTTTGAGCTCCACAGACTCAGCATGTATTACCTATAAAAAATTACTGATACTTTAGCCTATGTATTTGGTGGATTATTTCATTCACTGGCTATGCACCTAAAACCTCACTGTAACAACTTAAAGAATACTTTAGAGATTGCAATAATTGATCTAAAACAGAGTATTTATAAGCCAGGCTATGGTTTTGATAACATGAACCAATGAGACAAGGATTTTCATCCTTCTTCCTTTTTTTTTTAGGAGGGATAACCTAATTGATTCACTCTCTAAGGAATCACTAAAATGGAGACTATGCTGCTGATATGAGTCCTTAATGAGTTCAGCTCATTTGTTCTAAAAACTAGATGAAATTGATTAATTTGTGTATAACTGAATGGAGAAAACACTTTCTCAACAAACTCTATATCAGTGCCTATTCCTTGGGAAAAGAGTCAATGAAAACATATGTCCACAATGATAAATTAATGCAATACTAAAGAATGCCTTACAAACTTCATACAATCCAGATTGGATGCCTTACAAACAATCTACTCAACTCAATACTTCTTCATCAGATCTTCACAACCATGTCCTGCTCTCTAAAATCATTTACAAAATTTAACTCTCTCCTTGAAAAAGACTCACAAATGATTAGACACACTACCTTGTAGTAAGTATATTTTAGATGCCTTATAAATGAACTATACTAGAACATAAACACAATCAAAAGAGATAAGACAACAATGAGTAGGAACTGCACTATATTCTTATTAATCCAAATTGTTTCTAGATATCTAGACAATAAACTCAATAAATAAGCATGAAATAGAAGTATGATTTACAAATAGAAATCTTCAAACCAATGGTAACTTGTACTAAACAAAGCAAAGATAGGAACAAGAACAAGACTAGGAACCTCCACAGGAACCTAAAATCAGAACCCTCAAAACAGAAAAGAGAAGAGAATAAATAAGAAGAGAAGAAACCCTAAACTTCATGCTTGTCATACACCTGTCCCTCTTCTTAAAATTTGATTTGCACTCATTCCTCCTTTTCAAAATATCTGACTCCATCTGTCTTTTAAAAATCTAATTTTATCCTCTGCAAATCTCCTTTATTCTTCCACTGAAAAGTCTTTCAAATCTAATTTCATATGCTAAGAAAATATCTTCTCAAAAAACCTCCCAAAAAGCTCTAACAATCTGATTTTTGCAATAAAATATATGTGAATTTTTTCTCAACCTTATATGCAAATCTGATCCTATTCTCTGATCTTCATTTTGTCCAAATCTAATTCTTTATTCTGTAAAAATTTGAACTTTCATGTGTTGCAACCTCTTCCCAGAATGTATTTTCTAATATTTGAAATAAAATACTTTTGCAAACTATGCACTTTACCCTTTAAAATTTGTACATCATTTAAATTTCCTTTGAAATCCCTATTTTCTGCATATTAAACCTAGATGCCACCAGATTTTGACATGTGGCACCCTCTTATTCACTACCTTTAACTAATCGTTTATCTGTGCCTTTAACACTGGTTACCTTTTCTTCTTTGTCTTTGAGTCTCATGAAATTTTTGCTAACCTTGATTAAATCCGGTGACCTGGTGACTAACCTCAATCTCACAGTCTCCAAAAATTTTCAACTTAACTGGAAACTTTAGGTGAACTAGCGACTAGCATCTAACGGCTAACTCCCATTTGGAAACCACATGACTGGCGGTTACCTCCTCGTCGCGGTAGTCATCTCTGGCATTTAGCTACTTCGCGACTAACTGCTAGCGGTCATTCATCAAGTCTCGACGGCTATCTTTGGCATCTGGCGACCACATGACTAGCAGTTACCTCCTCGTCGCGGTAGTCATCTCCGGCATCTAGCTACTTCGTGACTAACCGCTAGCGGTCAGTGGCCAAGTCTCGGCAGCTATATTTGGCATCTAGAAACCTCGTGAATAACCACTAGCAGTCAGTCGCCAAGTCTTGGTGGTTATCTTCCTTGACGGTCAGCTTCTAGGGACTTCATGATAGGCTGCCACATGTCCATTTTTGCCACATCATCACTACTATCTCAGCATCAACTATTCTACAAAATTTACTTACCTTTGAATTTTGGGCACAAAAATTGAGGTTTCAGATGACTAGGTGCACGTGTGGATAGCCTCCTCATCAGCTTCATATTAACATGTTTGCATTTTTCCTTATAAGGATTCTGAAATCCTTCTGACACATGAATGTGGGATAATGAGTTTCAATGTTTTAAAGCCATTTTTGAAATTTGGGTTAAAATTTAGGGGTCTTCCTGTGCATTAATTCCTCCAGCCCTCAAGGGCTTGCCAAGAGCCTCTAGGCTCTCTTATTTACTTATAAAGTAAGCCATTTAGTATATAAATACCAAAAACCACTAATGCACAACAATATGGGACATTTCATTTTCACTGTTTTCCATTTTCCTGAGAACTTCCTGTATAAATTTCTTGCTAATGGCATCACATCTTAGTTAAAAGAGACCATGAACTTGTTCCACAGGTCAAAACACCCCTCTCCATGGAGTTACATTTGAAGATTTCACTCAGAATTTCAAAAACCTCCTCCAATTACTACTTGCGCAGGTCAAGTTCCTCAATGTTTGCAGTTTATTTAGTTTAAAATGTCCCCAATGCATTTTCTAATTTAAATGCTTTCAAATAACACTCATCTTCCCCTCCAAACTGGGCATATTAAACTATAGAGTTTTTTCTTATGAAAACAATGCATACCTCCTCCAAACTTGGTGCTAGCTCTCTGTAATTTCCACGCTGGATATGCATAGCTTTTGCAATGAATTTTTGACCCCTCCATAATATCCAACATAGCCTCCAACTTAGCGCAAACTCTCAGCAATGAAGAATGCACTTTAAAATGTTTAAAACTTCCTTAAAACCTCCTTAAAAATTTTTGCTTTTAAATACTTATTCTGCACAGATTTCCCTCCATTATGCATAGGATCTTTAATGTGGTTTATTTTGCATATTTCATAAAGCCTTTTTAAAACAATGAAACTATAGAATTTCCATGTTTTAAAAGCCTTACAAATCTCCAAGAAATTGCGCATGGTGTATTTGAATTTGATTGAAAACTTCCTTAGAAGTCTCCTTGCTGTCTACGTAGCCCATACCTCTTCATATTGATGTTTGACCTTTTAAAAGACATGGTCTTCCTCCTCATTATGTCACGCTGGCAGCTAATTCTTCATTATATTTCTCTTAATGCCCATGCTCTGTGCTGGTATTTGCTATATTATGCAATTTGTATTTTCAATATTTAAAAATGTGCCTCTTTATAACTTTATGCAGGCAATTCATGGTCTTCTTTCTGAATAGTGATTGAAGCATCATTCATGTCCATGATTTCAACCTCTATGTAAAACATCCACTTGGAAATATTATTTGAGGCACAATATGCCCCCACAAAACTACTGTTTAAATCTGCAAGTGACTTAACATAGTAACCCTCCCAAAAAGCATAGAACGATCATTTGACTTTGATAAATTATGCTGCGTTGCTGAGATCATGTCCTAAAAATCTTTATCCAGAACTCAACCCTCACCTTCAGTTTACTACAATGTAGTCTTCAGTGCACCGGTGATCTTAAATCACTTAATAGGTAATCACCTAAAATTAAATTTTATACTTTTGCAAATTGGTCTTGTAAACATCAAATGGCCTCAGGAACTGGCTTTGAAAATTGACTAAAACAAACAATTTGACTCTGGCATTTGGAAAAAAGATTCATTCATTAGCATTTAATACACATGTGGAAGGGCTTCACTAGATTCATCCTCAGGAACAAGATATAATAGTGCAAACTTAGCCTTTCAGAAAACTTGTGTAGGTGCAAATGCTGAAACAACATAAATCTCCTTCAGATTGACCATTGCAAAATTATTGAAACAAGCTTGGAAATTTCACCATTTGGTCAAATAGTACATTCATATGCAATGAAAATGGTCCCACAATCAGATCTTGAAAATAAAATTCAAATAAAAAAGTTATCATTTCCCTAAAATGACCATTTTGCAAACCTAGTTTTGTTCTGCATTGCAAACTGAATAAACTGCTTCTGAAACTGAACTTGCAAACCCGTCAAAAGGATCTTTCAGAATATCAACCTCTAGAGCCTGATTGAATGTCATATGTAGAACATGAATTGTCAACTATCTTATTTTGAAATTGAACTTATCAACTGATACAACTCTGCAAAGTTAACACCCTAACCCTTTTCTAATTTTTAACACTGAAAAAGTAGAAACTGAATTTGGAAACAACGAAGCAAAGTGATCAACTGGATTGATAAAAATTTGGAAATCTTCAAAGGTGTTCATTCCTAGGTTTATAATTCAGATCCACTTTCAATTATGTCTTACCTTGAACCAAATGCCAACATGGAAGCCACAAAGTATGTCATTTAATTCTAAATTCTATATTTTCAGTGAAACTTTTAATAAATCAGAAATGGAAAGGCTCTGGAAAAGTGAGTAACTGGATTGGAAATAATCTATAAATCCTCAAGTGAGTAAAATCTCATGTTTGCAATATGAGATACAACTCAATTATCTAAAATGCTCACCCGGGTATACATTTTCAAGACCTCAAAGTAGACAACATAGCAATTCAGCACTTGAAAACTCAGGAAATTAGAATTATTCACCAATGGAATGGTTCTAAAAAACTTGTCATCTGATTTCATAGCGATCTGAAAACCAGAAATATTGGTTCATTATCATGCTTATGATACCTAGGAACACACCATGATGTCATATCTATCCACCTAGTCAAAGATGCAGGCCTTCAAAATGAGGTATTCAGAAATCTGCTTTCAATAACTTTTGGAAACTTAACAAAGTGCCAATGGAATCAGACTGGCAAATTGCTCAAATGGATTCATCATGATCTGGGATCTAAAATATAAACTCTCTGATATGCATGTAACACATTCCCAAATCCAGTGACCCATGAAACTCAACATTGTGCAAGATATTCAGAAGCAAACTAGGGCCCGAACAGCAAAATGACACTTTAGCAAAATGCAGATTTAGGTGACCCCCTCAAAAATGACTACTCCCTAAACATGTCAGATTTGGAATTTAGGAGTTGGAACCCATTGCATATGCCAAATGGAAGGTACTGAACCTTCTTCCCAATTGGTACCTCATGAAAATCATCCGGGCATCCTTTTCAAGCATTCTAGCTGAGCCTTCTCACACAAAATTTTCAAGGGTACTTAGCTTATCTAAAAATTTCAACATGATCACTCCAAATTTGCTTCCAAATTTAGGATTACCAACAGTGGCTCCGACTAAGGATGGTTTAAACACAAGTTTATACCGAGAACCATAGATCTCTGGAGTAGCAGACTACCCCAAAACTTCAAAATCAGATTTTACCCTTTTCTCTTTCCTCTTCTAACTAACACCTCTCAAAACTTTTCAAAAAATGGGGGAACCTCTAACTGAAAGAAAACACACAACTGAAAGGGAAAGCAACTATACAATATGTATATTATCTACAAGAGGTCCAAAGTCCCAAAAACTAAGATCAACTCTTACCTCTATCAAACACAAAGCTCTCTGCCCCATGTTTCAAAAACAGGATAACAGTGCCAGTCTTAACTGTCTGATTCAATCTACTATCATCCCGTATCAACTCATCATATGACAAAAAATCTGCAAATTCTTCATATAAGCTCCAATAAACATTAGGCAAATTGTCATGATAAAAATTGTGTGGCATATATGTGTCACATTCACTAGATAAGAACATACTTTGATATCTGTGACTTTTATCATCTTTCAGCCGTAAACCACAACTTAAAAAATCATCATTCAACTGAAAGGGGGGATACTCAATCTCTTTCATACTACTTGGGCAAGCATCAATAGGTCCATTCACATCCACCATTTGCCTCTCAAAAGAAAACATACCTTGATCTTTATGCAAAACTTCAGAGGTCTTATTATTTGGAAAATGATCATCTAACTTAGGACATTCATAAAAAATAACATGATAAATCATCTTAGGATATGGAGAAACAACCTCAGCATCAAAAATAGGAGCACCTTGCATTTCATCATCATCAAACAAACTCAAAGAAAAGTGGTGGGTGGGAGGGAAAATACCGGGACATTTAATTTCTTCCTTTGAAACTTGAGCCACTGATTGACCACCATTAAATAGTTCAAAGGAAGACTTAGAATCAAGACAAAATTAAAAATCCACACTATTCTCTAAATGAGTACTCACTTAAATACTTGGAATTTCCACATCTGCTGAATCTGAAACCATACTGAAAACATCATCATCTGATAAATCAAACTGAATTTTATTGTAGCCTAATGAAGAAGGAGTGCAAGAAGAAACAATATCACATATGTCCAAATTAGAATGCACTGATTCACTTTCCTTGTCAAAATCAATATGTGTTAGACATGAAAGTTCAAAACTTCCATTTCCTGAATATCTGAAATACTCAAAAGATAAAATCTCTGTAATTTGTTCACTGTGAAGGGAACAACAGTCATCTTCTTCATTTATCTCCTTACTATCTTCTTGCATGATGGTGCAACTTTCTTCTTTGTTAGATTCTTGTAGTGAAGCCTCTGAAAACATATCACTTTGTGTAAGGTCCTCACTACAAACACTCATGTCTACATCATAATCATCTTCTTGCCGGTTGCATATATCTTTCTCATTGTCTTGTTGTTCATAAAGCTTTGTATCAATATCATAACCAGCAATATCCTTACCAGCAGTAGACTCTTCATCATCACTAAACATATATTCATCTTTATCACTCTCAATATCATTAAATTAAGATTCACTATCAAATTTATCATTAGATTCTTCAATAATCTCAGAATTTTCAGATTCACTATCATTGCTTTCAACATCAGATATATCTTTAGAAGAAACATCTTCTAAACCTTTTATCCATTCTATAACTTGCTGAAAAAAATCTGCCCTCTGAGAAATTGGTAAATTGCATGTATGGGGAAAAAAAATCTCAACAAATCAATTTGCCCATATAAGATCCAAAGGACAGAAAATGATACCGTAGCCTTTTAGCTTATCAACAAATCTTGTAAAAAAAACACTTGGTGATTCTCCTTCCTCTCTGCTTATGTGTCCTTGCAAAAGTAACACCACACTTTCTTGAAGTCTTTTCCTCAACATATTTGTCTCTTCTTTGATAAAATCAAACTCTGATATAGGATCTTTTGATTCAGATATGTCATGTTCCTTACCGTTCTTTTCTTCATTGTATTGCTCTACATCACTGGACTGCTCAAAATCACTAAATTGTTTAATAAAAGAAGCCTCTAATGCTTCCATGGACTCTATTAATCCATGAGGTATGTCTTTAAACCAATCTCTTACAATATCAACTAAGGATATTATAAAAAATTTCATCAATACATCCTCATGTGAGATATTATGATTGTCTACCAAATTAACAAAATTTTCTAAATGTTCTTCAGCTGATTGTTCACCAAAACCAACAAACTTTGGCAAACACTCCCTAACCCTTAATGGAATATGAATTGGATATCCATGGATACCCACAAAACTAATTGCCCCAAACAAATCACTACCCCTCCAATCACTAGAATATAACATCTTAGCAGTTGAAAAAGATTACAAACTGCCACTCTTACACATTTCCTTCAAATTTTGCAAAAATGCAAGTAAAACTTGAAACATGTAAACTTCTTTTACACCTTATTCCTTTTTTCTTTAGTGCTACAATCACTTGATAAGGAAAAATATTAAATTTTTTTGAAATACCTAGATGTACTTGAGCTATTGCAAAATATGTGCTTTGAGAACTCCTTCAAATCAACCTCAAAACATGTAGAAAATCTGCTATCACTATCACTGCAAGTCCGCCTTTTTTTGTAATCTTTCTTCAATGTGCACACTGGTGCAAATCAGAGCTCAGAGTTGCCACTCACCAGTAGTGAGATTCTTTTGATACTATCTTGGAGAAAATAAAAACTTCCAGACACTTTGCAGCAAACAATAGACAGACTTGACTCTCCTTATAAAACATTAGGAATATGTCCTTTCTTTTTTGTAACACATGACTCTATAACTGTCTTACTTATTGACTTACTCTAGAAATTCTGATTTCTTTAATAAAATTTGTATACTAAATCCCTAGCAGAGTCACCAATTTGTTAGCACTTTGTCTTGCAACACTTACCTAATGATGACATTATACCTTATATACTTGAATGCAACCTCTTTTAAGCAAGAGAAAGGCTAATTGCTGAGGTATTTGATAACACTGGGGATAACTATTATCACCTCCTTCATTTTCGAGCTCCACAGACTCAGGCAGGTATTACCTATTAAAAATTACTGATACTTTAGCCTATGTATCACTAGCTATGCACCTAAAACCTCACTGTAACAACTTATAGAATACTTTAGAGATTGCAATAATTGATCTGAAATAGAGTATTTATAAGCCAGGCTATGGTTTTGATAACATGAACCAATGAGACAAGGATTTGAATCCTTCTTCCTTTTGTTTTTAGGAGGGATAACCTAATTGAGTCACTCTCTAAGGAATCACTAAAATGGACACTATCCTACTGATATGAGTCCTTAATGAGTTCAGCTCATTTGTTCTAAAAACTAGATGAAATTGATTAATTTGTGTATAACTGAATGGAGAAAACAC
>MU227431.1:1902434-1963847 GCA_018584345.1 Thuja plicata
ACCATGTCCTTCTCTCTAAAATCATTTACAAAATTTAACTCTCTCCTTGAGAAAGACTCACAAATGATTAGACACACTACCTTGTAGTAGGTATATTTTAGATGCCTTACAAATGAACTATACTAGAACATAAACACAGTCAAAAGAGACAAGACAACAATGAGTAGGAACTGCACTGTATTCTTATTAATCCAAATTGTTTCCAGATATCTAGACAATAAACTCAAGAACTAAGCATGAAATAGCAGTATGCTTTACAAATAGAAATCTTCAAACCAATGGTAACTTGTACTGAACCAAGCAAAGATGGGAACAAGAACAAGACCAGGAACCTCCAAAGGAACCAAAACAGGAACCTAAAATTAGAACCCTCAAAATAGAAAAGAGAAGAGAATAAATAAGAAGAGAAGAAACCCTAATCTTCATGCTTGTCATACACCTGTCCCTCTTCTTAAAATTTGATTTTCTCTCATTCCTCCTTTTCAAAATATCTGACTCCATTTGTCTTTTCAAAATCTGATTTTATCCTCTGCAAATCTCCTTTATTCTTCCACTGAAAAGTCTTTCAAATATGATTTCATCTACTGAGAAAATATCTTCTCAAAAAACCTCCTGGAAAGCTCTAACAATATAATTTTTGCAATAAAATATATGTGCATTTTGTCTCAACCTTATATGCAAATCTGATCCTATTCTCTGATCTTCATTTTGTCCAAATCTGATTCTTTATTCTGCAAAAATCTGATCTTTCATGTGTTGCAACCTCTTCCCGGAATGTATTTTCTAATATTTGAAATAAAATACATTTGCAAACTATGCACTTTACCCTTTAAAATTTGCACATCATTTAAATTTCCTTTGAAATCCCTATTTTTTGCATATTGAACCTAGATTCCACCAGATTTTGACATGTGGCACCCTCTTATTCGCTGCCTTTAACTGATCTTTTATTAGTGCCTTTAACCCTGGTTACCTTTTCTTCTTTGTCTCTAAGTCTCATGAAATTTTTGCTAACCATGATCAAATCTGGCAACCTGGCGACTAACCTCAGTCTCACAGTCTCCAGAAATTTTCAACTTAACTGTGAACTTTGGGCGACCTAGCGACTAGCATCTGGCGGCTAATTCCCATCTGGCGACCACGTGACTAGTGGTTACCTCCTTGTTACGGCAGCCACTTCCAGCATCTAGCTACTTCGTGACTAACCGCTAGCGGTCAGTTGCCAAGTCTCGGAAGATATCTTTGGCATCTGGCGACCACACAACTGGCGGTTACCTTCTCCTCATGACAGTCATCTCTGACATCTAGCTACTTCACGACTAACCACTAGTGGTCAGTCGCCAAGTCTTGGCGGCTATCTTTGGCATCTAGCGACCTCCCGACTAATCGCTATTGGTCAGTCGCCAAGTCTTGGTGGTTATCTTCCTTGACGGTCGGCTTCTAGTGACTTCGCGACAGGCTGCCATGTGTTGATTTTTTCCACATCATCACTGCCATCTCAACATCAACTGTTCTGCAAAATTTAATTACCTTCAAATTTTGGGCACAAAAATCAAGGCATCAGATGACTGGGTGCATGTGTGGATCGCCTCCTCATCAGCTTCATATTAACATGTTTTCATTTTTCCTTATAAGTATTTTGAAATCCTTCTGAGGCATGAATGTGGGATAATAAGTTTCAATGCTTTAAAGCCATTTTTGAAATTTGGGTTAAAATTTAGGGGTCTGCCTGTGCATTCATTCCTCCAGCCCTCAAGGGCCTGCCAAGAGCCTCTAGGCTCTCTTATTTACTTATAAAGTAAGCCATTTAGTATATAAATACCAAAAACCGCTAATGCACAAACAATATGGGACATTTCATTTTCACCGTTTTCTATTTTCCTGAGAACTTCCTATATAAACTACTTGCTAATGGCTTCACATCTCAGTTAAAAGAGACCATGAACTTGTTCCACAGGTCAAAACGCCCCTCTCCACGGAGTTACATTTGCAGCTTTCACTCAGAATTTCAAAAACCTCCTCCATTTACTACTTGCGCAGGTCAAGTTCCTCAATGTTTGCAGTTTATTTAGTTTAAAATACCCCCAATACATTTTCTGATCTAAATGCTTTCAAATAACACTCATCTTCCCCTCCAAACTAGGCATATTAAACTGTAGAGTTTGTTCTTATGAAAACCATGCATACCTCCTCCAAACTTGGCGCTAGCTCTCTGTAATTTCCACGCTGGATATGCATAGCTTTTGCAATGAAGTTTTGACTCCTCCATAATATCCAACACAACCTCCAACTTAGCGCAGACTCTCAGCAGTGAAGAATGCACTTTATAATGTTTAAAACTTCCTTAAAACCTCCTTAAAACTTCTTGCTTTTAAATACTTATTCTGCACAGATTTCCCTCCATTATGTGTGGGATCTTCAATGTGGTTTATTTTTCATATTTCTTAAAGCCTTTTTAAAACACTGAAGCTATAGAATTTCCATTTTTTAAAAGCCTTAAAAATCTCCAAGAAATTGCCCATGGTGTATTTGAATTTGTTTGAAGACTTCCTTAGAAGTCTCCTTGTTGTCTACGTAGCCCATACCTCTTCATATTGATGTTTTACCTTTTAAAAGACATGGTCTTCCTCCTCATTATGTCATGCTGGCAACTACTTCTTCATTAAATTTCTCTTAATGCCCATGCTCTGTGCTGGTATTTGCTATATTATGCAATTTTTATTTTCAATATTTAAAAATGTGCCTCTTTATAACTTTATGCAGGCAATTCATGGTCTTCTTTCTAAATAGTGATTGAAGCATCATTCATGTCCATGATTTCAACCTCTATACAAAACATCCACTTGGAAATATGATTTTAGGCACCATATGCTCCCACAAAAACTACCGTTTAAATCTGCAAGTGACTTAACATAGCAACCCTCCCAAAATGCATAGAACGATCATTTGACTTTGATAAATTATGCTGGGTTGCTGTGATCATATCCTACAAATATTTATCCAGAACTCAACCCTCACCTTCAGATTACTACAATGTAGTCTTGAGTGCACTTGTGATCTTAAATCACTTAATAGGTAATCACCTAAATCCAAATTTTAAACTTTTGCAAATTAGTCTTGTAAACATCAAATGGCCTCAGGAACTGGCTTTGAAAAATGACTGAAACAAACAATCTGACTCTGGCATTCGAAAAAAAGATTCATTCATTAGCATTGAATACACATGTAGAATGGCTTCACTAGATTTGTCCTCAGGCACAAGATATAACAGTGCAAACTTAGCCTTTCAGAAAACTTGTGTAGGTGCGAATGCTGAAACAACATAAATCTCCTTTAGATTGATCATTGCAAAATTATTGAAACAAACTCTAAAATTTCACCATTAGGTCAAATAGTACATTCATATGCAATGAAAATGGTCCCATAATTGGATCTTGAAAATAACATTCAGACAGAAAGTTATCATTTCCCTAAAACGACCATTTTTCAAACCTAGTTCTATTCTGCATTGCAAATTGAATAAACTGTCTGTGAAACTAAACTTGCAAACCCATCAAAAAGATCTTTCAGAATATCAACCTCTGGAGCCTGATTGAATGTCATATATAGAACATGAATCCTCAACTATCTTATTCTGAAATTGAACTTCTCAACTGATACAACTCTGCAAAGTTAGCACCCTAACCCTTTTCTAATTTTTAACACAGTGAAAAAGTAGAAACTGAATTTGGAAAAAGCAAAGCAAAGTGATCAACTGGATTGATCAAAATCTAGAAATCTTCAAAGGCATTCATTCCTAGGTCTAAAATGCAGATCAAATTTCAATTATTTCTAACCTTGAAACGGGTGCCAACAAGGAAGCCACAAAGTATGCCATTTAATTCTAAATTTTGTATTTTCAGTGAAACTTTTAATAAATCAGAAATGGAAGGGCTCTGGAAAAGTGAGTAACTTGATTGGCAAGAATCTGTAAATCCTCAGGTGAGTACACTCTCATGTTTGCAATATGAGGGATAGCTCAATTATCCAAAATGCTCACCCATGTATACATTTTCAGGACCTCAAAGTAGATAACCTAGCAATTCAACACTTGAAAACTCAGGAAATTAGAATTATTCACCCATGGAATGGTTCTAAAAAACTTGTCATATGATTTCATAGGGATTTGCAAATTGGAAATATTGGTTCATTATCATGCTTACAATACCCAGGAACACACCATGATGTCATATATATCCACCTGATCAAAGATGCAGGCCTTCAAAATGAGGTATTCAGAAATCTGCTTTCAACAACTTTTGGAAACTTAACAAAGTGCCAACGGAATCAGACTGGAAAATTGCTCAAATGGATTCATCATTATCTGGGATCTAAAACATAAACTCTCTGATATGCATGTAACACATTCGCAAATCCAGTGACCCATGAAACTCAACAGGGTGCAAGATATTCAGAAGCAAACTAGGCGCCAGATAGCAAATTGACACTAGCAAAATGCAGATTTAGGTGACCCCCTCAAAATGACTACTCCCTAAACATGTCAGATTTGGAATTTAGGAGTTGGAACCCACTGCATATTCAAAATGGAAGGTACTAAACCTTCTTCCCAATTGGTACCTCATGAAAATCATCCGGGCATCCTTTTCAAGCATTCTAGCTGAGCCTTCTCACACAATTTTCAAGGGTACTTACTTAGCTTATCTAAAAATTTCAACATGGTCACTCCAAATTTGCTTCAAAATTTAGGAGTACTAACACAATTAAATCCTTTATCTCTTTCCCGCTAAGTATTTTTTCATTTCTGAACTTTTGTTCTTTTCGATGTTTAAACTCTTGTTAGCTTCGGTCAACACTTCAGTTATCCTTGGGCATCTCCATCGGGGTTGTCTTTTCATCGGGCATCACTGTGAAGTTCTTGTTTTTTGTAATTCTTGTGATTCTTCTCATTGGTAATTCTTTTCAGGTTTCTTTCTCGGGCATCACTATAAATTTTCTCTTAGGTTCCTCTATCCGTCGAGGTGCACTAGGGGTCGGTGTTTGTAGTCACTTAGTGAATGCTGATATTTTATGCATTACTGAGCGTATAATCCTTATCTCTCTGATTATTTGAAGTCTTTGACACTTTGTATATAACCAATCAGATTATATCAAGTTTACATTAATGATAATACATTACATTAACTGATTTAATGTCTTGCATTAACTTTCGATAGCTTGGTGATCATCATCTTAACTTGTTTACACATTCAATTAGTTATTGTTGATCAAAAAGATCTTTTATTACACTGAGGGAACATAAGAAATTTGAGGCAGAACTACCAAGAACTAGAACCTATGTTAGAGGTAAGAATAAATTTAACCAACCAAGGAGAAAGTTGAAATTGCAAGAAGAAAGCGAGACTGAGTCTGAGCATCTCTGTAAATTCAAAGTTGTAGAAAACAAACCAAGAGAAATAAGAAGTATGGATGACTCTCTTGATACTGAAAAAGAATGGAGGATTTGGAGGAATGAAACATGCTAAGTATGAAAAGAAGAGTGATGAAGATAAGATAAAAATTGAAGGTGCAGTTGACTTAACTCTGCACATATACAGGTACACACCCCTAGAAGTTGTTGATAAGTTACCTATTGAGTTATACAACAAGATTGATGTAAGATGGAAATATGCAATGACTTCTGAAAAACAAATAAGGGAAATATCTCTTGTACTTTTTTGGAAGCTACAATTGAAACAATTATCATATTGTCATTGATGTCAAACCTTAACTAGTAAGACAATTGCTATCTAGTAAAGTGCCATATCATTTTATTGATGAAGGAGATTTGAAAAGAGGAGATAAAAAGAAGACCTAGTGAAATTGATCAGTTATGATAAACTAAAATGGGTACTTGATTAGTTGGCACATTGACAAGATAATGTGTTGTTTATCTTTAAACCTAACTGAGGCAAGGTAGACTAAAAGCCTATTTTTGACCAATCGATAGTACATGTTGAGTTATACAGTGTCGACTGAGCATCAGTATTTACCAATTTATCAAGTGATGACCAAGCGGAAGAACATAGTGATGACCTAGTGTCAGTATTTTATAGTTTATGAAAGAATTGAGATCCCATCTGACATAGTTGAATTCTTGGGATATGTAAAGCATGTTGAAGATAAGGATGAATGACCTGGAGCATTTAATTTATGATTAACTATTTCTATGTATGGATTCAATGAGTTTTGATAAGTATCTAAAAATTAGAAGGAGAAAAAAATGTTGGAAGGATTAGTTGGATCTAACCAAACCCTAAGATCTATAGTGATGATTAAGCAGAAAAAGATTGAGCTACCTAGTTAGAGAGGTATATATATGATTAACCTAATTTTAGGTAATGGAGAGAGAAGTTGATTCAACTGATTGGAAAATCTAAGCAGAAGGTAGAGAAGGGTGAGAAGAGGAGTAAAGAAATATGAAATGGTAATTTCCTGATGGATTTCTAAGTAGGTTAGAGAAATAGAGATGATAATTAAGGCTAGTTAGTTGATCAAAATTTGAGCTAAAGTGGATCTATATTTGCAAAGTGAGTTGTATGTTTTAGATCAAAATTGCTTTTACTATCTAGCCATTGTATCAGTTAAAATCCTTTAATCAAGGTTGACCTAACAATCATTTTTTAAATCCTTTAATCAAGGTGAAATTATAATGGAATGATCTAAGTCCTCTAATAAGGCTCACTCCTAACAGGGTGATTAAATCCTTTAATAGGGTCACACCTAACAGTGTGCATTGTAACCTTTAATAGGGTTGGCTCCTCATAGAGCTCACTTCAGAAGAGTGAAAGATTGGTAGCTTGTTACTGGTGGTTTTTCCAATTTGGGTTTCCACATTAAATCATGGTGTCATACTTATTTGAATGTTATTTGATGTGTTTTACTATTAATAGTTTTATATTTTGCAAGTTGATTACTTTAGGATAGTGGAATGCAAGTTTTTGTTACTAATCATATGCTATAGAGACTGAGTAGATTTTTTAGTATATCTAAGTTGGTTGAAGTATTTAAAAGTTCAATTGGTACATCTAGACCTGATGATAATGAATTCAACCCCCCCCAGTTATTCTAAATCATTCTAACACTTGGTATCAGGACATTGTGGTGGTTGTAAGGAAAAAATTGAAGGTACTTGAAGCTAAAGATCAAGATGTACAAAAACGAGGAACCAAGGTTGAACAAGGAGAACTTCCCTCCATGGAAAATTTTGATGAATTTACACCTAGGTGAAATTGGAGAAGAAACAAAATACCATGTGGAACATGATTGCATATTAGTGCCTACACCATTGATAACTCAGTAGATGAAGGAAAAGAAAGAAGATAATCAAGCAATGTTGGAGATTACATCAGCCATAAGTTATCCTGAATTTGAAGACATAAAAGAATGTACTATTGCAAAGGAAATTTCAGACACACTGTCAGCTATCTATGGTGGAGACACAAATGTACTAAGAGCCAAATATGAAATCTTGAGAGGTAAGTTTGATGAAGTGAGAATGTTAGAATGTGAGACTATTGTTCAATATTGTGGCCAAGTTAAAGAGGTTTTCAATTCTATTAGAAGAGATAATGGAACTATTGATGATGATATTTCTATTAGCAAGGTATTGAGAACCCTACTTCCTATTTATGCTATTAGATTTTCTGCAATACAAGATCTGAGATGTAATTTTGGTAACAAAAAAACTCTAGAAGGCCTAGTTTGTAGACTTACTACTTTTGAATTGTCAAATTTTGATAATTTCACCCTTCACAATGTTGATTCTTCATTCAAATAACAATTGGTTCTACATAAGTCTAATAAAGGAAAAGAAAGATGTGCGAATAGTGATAGTGACACTTCTGATGGTGATCTTGATGAGCTTGAGGCATTAATGGCTAGAAGAGTACCGAGAGGAAAAGGAAAATTCAAAGGTAAACTTCCTATAATATGTTTTACATGTAACAAAGTTGGCCATATTGCAGCAAGATGCCCTACAGGAATGACAAGGATGAAAGAATAGAAAGCAAGTACAAAGACAAAAGGGATGATAGAGACTATAGAAGGTACAATAACTGTAAGGAAAAATGTAATAAATCCTATTATATTGTCAAAGAAGAAACTCATAGTGAATCTAATTAATCTGATGTTCATGATATAGAAGTTGTTTATGTTGCTATGAAAGATGATTCTCATGAAGATGAGAAAACTGTACTTATTTCATATGTGAGTAAAGGTGATAGATGGATAATTGATAGTGGTTTCTCACATCATATGATTCATGATAAAAGTAAGTTTGAAACCTTATATCATTACAAAGGTGGTAGTGTTAAGTTTGGTAATAATACACCATGTCTTGTGAAAGGAAAATGATCAATAAATTTGACTGATACGATTAGATGTGACAATGCTTATTGGGTTGAAGGACTTAACTATAACTTGTTGAGTGTTGTAGAGTTGAACACTTCTGGATACAAAGTTGATTTCCATCACAAAAAGGATAAAATATTTGGTGCTATTGGTGAACTAATTGGAAGTGGAGAACAAACAAGAGTTAATTTGTTCTATCTAGAACTATTTGATGAGACATGCTTGTTTTCATAGTATGATGATTTATGGTTATGGCATAAAAGGTTGTGTCATGTGAACTTTGATAATTTGGTAAATATTAGTAAGATGAAAAGAGTAAGAGGTTTACCAAGATTGCAGAAACCTTATAATGTGATGTGTAAGCAATGTCAATTAAGAAAAATGACAAAGTCTAGTTTGAAGAGAAAAACCTATACTTCTAATGATATTTTAGAATTGGTTCATAATGACCTTTGTGGACCTATTGGAGTGCAAATCTATAGTGGTGATAAAGATTTCATTATATTTTTTTATGATTACTCTAGAATGATTACTGTGATCTTTCCCAAAGAAAAATCTTATGCCTTTTAGTTGTTTAAGTGGTATTCAGAAAAGATTGAAAAAAAATACAGGTAAGAGTTTGAGATATCTGAGATATAACAGAGGAGGATAGTTTATATATAATTAGTTTGACATATTATATAATTAGTTTGACATATTATCAAATTTTTTTTTGGTTTTCAAGTTTATCAGATGAAGAAAGGTATCGACATTACTCAATCTAAATATATCAAGGAGATAATGAAAAAATTTTGCATGAAAGATTTAAGACCAATAAGTACACCCATGGTTACTAGAAAGAAACTATCAAAGATTGGTGATACAAATGAAGTGAATCAAACCTTGTATAGGTCAAGGATTGGGAAGCTAGAATATGTTCTCCAAAAAAGACTAGATATTGCAGTAGTAGTTGGGATTGTTGCATGATTTTATGCAAATCCTAAAGACAATCACATGATGGCAGTGAAAAGGGTACTGGGATATCTGGAAGGAACAAAGGATTATGGATTGTATTATAAGAAGAATAATAAGTTTGAACTAAAATTTTATATTGATGCAAATTTGGCAGGCAATATGGATGATAGAAAGAGTACAAGTGGTGCCACATTATTTATAGGAAAGGGGTTAGTCTCATGGACAAGCAAGAAACATAATTGCATTTCTCAATCTAGAGTAGAAGCTGAATATGTAGCAGCATTAGTTAATTGTTCAAACATAATGTGGATCAAGCAATTGTTGAAAGGTATGAAGGAAGAGATCACTGAGCTAGTTGTTATTTTCTATGATAACACAAGTGCTATCGATATATCAAAGAATTATGTGATGGACACTAAGACCAAGCATATTGCTATCAAGTATCATTACTTGATAGTGCTAGTTCAAGACAAAGAAGTGAGATTGGAACATGTTAATACAAAGGAGCAGTTAGGAGATATATTTACTAAAGATTTACCTAAGGATGCAAAGGAGTATCTGAGATGCAAATTAGACATGATTCCCCTAGTTGAGGCTGCTAGGATTAAATAGAATGATTGCATAAAATATATTACCCAGGATATCTAACAAATTGATGCAAGGAGGTCACCCTTTAGGATTTGCCTAAATCTGTGAAGAGTTGCGCATAAGATGTTGATCAGTTATAAGCAAGATGATAGAGGGAGCATATAGTTTAGAAACCTGAAATAGAGATATCTACATGGTGAGGATGAATGAATTTGGCATTGTTGTCAAAGAGGGAGATAAGACTAAGAGGGAGATATGATAAGTTATAAAGAGAGAAATCTATCCAAGAAGGAGCTAGTATTTGCATTGGAAGTGAATCATAATGAAGCGAAGGACATTAATGATTTTTTTTTATTGCTGGTAAAAATAGGTTTTAAGGGGATCGAAAACCCCTTAAATGCATTAAAAAAAAGGAATAGTCGATAAGTCCACTAAACTGAAACAAAATTGTATACCATCCCGCCCAACCCCAAACCAACACAAAAAACTAGAGACAAAAACCAGAAACCAGCTAGACCACCCAGCAACCGAAAACTAAAAAAAAAACCAATAGAAAAGAAGGGGAACAACATGACCTAAGAGAAATATAGAAGAGCTCCCTCCACTTCCTTCTTAGCCTCAGACACCTTCTTGAGGGAAGCGTTAAATTTTGAGAGTTCCAAGATCCTGTCTTGAATTTTCTTCTTTTTGTTAGAACGAGTGTGCTTTCCTAGACCAACATCTTCCTCTTCATCCTTATCATCCTCAATATTCATAATTGGGGACCCAACATCCAGCTTTGACTTGATGGTGTTGAAGTAGTCCATTATAGAACCCATAAAAAGGTTACTATCCTTCATGTTCTTCTTCAGGATGTTCTCAAGGATGTCCATTCTATCTCGCAGATCCTTCATATTATTTTCTTTGTCTTTATCCTTCTTTCCATCAATCCCCACTGACCCATAATCTAGATTACCCCAAAGAAGATCAAATTTAGAAGAAAGGGATCAAAAACTAAGGTTGAGGCTTTTTATTTCCTTGAAGAACGATTTCATTAGGTGAAACAAATACATCAACATTGCCTTTGCAATTTGGAGAACCCCGAAAGGGGGATCGATTTTTTCATCCATGTCTTGTTGAAGGAGTTGCACATTCTATTCCTACATGTCAACCATTCTTGCAAATAGAATATTCCTAGAGCTTGAAGGGAAATTTTGATTCTCAGCAGTCTACAAACAAGGTGTCTCATTAGCCACCTTCCTCTCCAGCTGCACCTCCATGACCACTTCAAGCCTCAGAGATATTGGAACATCATGATCTTTAGAGCTAGTTTAATTGACCAAAATGGGATCCTTTTGATCACCCACATGCCCACCAATATATTCATGGAAATTACCTTTATCCTTAGCATTATGGTAAAAAACATTGATGTCCTCTTCATCACCATAGTCACTCACCGAAACCAAATAGGGACTCTTTACTTTCATGGTCAGACTGGGTATGGGGGACATAATCAGTAGCTGCATAACCATCTGCACTCTCACCTTCAGATTTCTTTTCCATACCTTTATTCTTACAAAATTTTAATTTTTTAACAGTCAGTTCTGCAATATCCTCCCCCTCCCGAATCCATTTACCCAAACCCTTAGCAGAGCTAGAGTCTCTAGGTGAAAGGATAAGAGGGATAGTAGCCACAACTATCTTAACATGCTCAACAATTAAAAGAATGATCCCCTCATGCAGACTGGGCTTGCTCTCTTTTTTCCTGTGATCAATAATACTATTCCATAGAGAATGTAGCAGGTAAAAAGGGACTATACCCCTAACCTTATGTCTAAAATGGAAAAGCACAAAAAAATGGTAGGAATGATCCCTTTTATACCAACCATCTAGGGATATGTACTCCATTACCACAGTAAGCACCTTCGCCCAAAAATCCTTGATAGAGTCAACATCATAACAACCCCCAAAATCTTTCACCAGACTCTTGGCCTCTGCCTTGTCCTTTGGGAAGTGCAAGATGAATTTTTGGGAAATCTTCTTGTCTTTTTAAATTTCATGCCCTTGGTATTCATCCAAAACACCTCTGCAATAAGATCTTTAGTGATTTTAATGGATTTTCCCCCAATAGTCACAGTACCATCCTTCCAAATCTCAAAAAATGCTTTCATGACTTCATCTTTAGACCTAGGAAGGTGCTCCATGTATGTTGTGAGGCCACCCTTGCTGAGTTTATCCCAGACGTCAATATTTTTCTAAAACAATTTATAGTTTTTCGACTCCCTACGATTAAGCCTTTCACCCATGATAACCTCAGAGAACAGATTCTCAACCAAAATGGAGGAAAAAAAATAGGGCTAGAACACAATAGAAAAATTAAAATTGGTTACAGTGCCAGAATACACATGTCTACTTTATGCAACATCGATAATTCCATCTATTCTAATTGCATTATAAAACTTGTGTATTTTCATTATAATTTTTTGAGATACTCCAAATTTTCTCTTGTGCTTCAAGTAACATCAAAGGAAAACTTGGCCTTGACATCAATGATCGGATCACTACCACCATACCAAGTCATGATTCCCTCGGCCTTAATTGTAATGATGGCCAGCACATCCGCAGTAAAATTAGCTTCCCTAAAGTTATTAGAAATAGTGACATGCTTTAAGGAATTAATTATTATGTGAGCCTCTTCAATAATAGCCTTAATAGACCATGATGGCTTAGTAATTCCTTTAATGAAATTTATTATATTCAAAGAGTCACCTTCAATCCACACTTTCGAAGGAATATCCTCATTTATAATTTTTAAAGTTTGAAGGAGAGCCGTAGCCTCCGCCATGTAGTTTATCTGGACACCAATGGGGAATGCCACGATAGTAAGAAAATTGGCCATGTCATCCTGAATAATTCCACCACACCCAGGTAGTCCTAGATTACCCTTCGCCATACCATCAAAATTGTCTTTTATCTAACTAGGAGGGGGGAAAGCCAGATGGAATTCTCCCGCTGGGATGAGGATATAGCTTTGATGCCAGTAGTAACTACAACAAAAAAATTCAGCTTAGCTCCAATCATGATATTACAGTTCTCTTTAATTCTTCTCTTAATCTTTTCATCAATCACCACCGAAGGCAAGGGCATGTCTCTAAACACTTTGTCATTGTGTTCATGATAGAGTTTCCAAATAACATGAGGGGCAATGATTTCCCACAACAACTTGTCCATAGGAACTACATCATTTCTCTAGTGATTGAAGAAATTATCCATATTATTCAGGAAAATCTAACAAATCTTTCAGCATTGCAAGGTAAGGCACAAAACTTCTCGAGAGTAGTGACATTCAAAAACCATATGGTAAACTGATTCCTTGGCATCCTTATACAAAAAAAATCTTCTAGGAAGAATCATGCCTCTCTTTTGGATATTGTCAATAGTAAGAATCTTATTCTGTAAAACTAGCCAATAAAAAATGTTAATTTTAGGAATTAACCATTTATCCCAAACCTTGGCCCAAAAGGGAAGAGGATCCGATGGTTTACACAAAATATCAGTGGCAGAAGACAAATAAAAGAATCCAAAAGGGATATTTCCCCAAATAAGATCATCTTCCTTGGTGGAGTCCACTCTCAAAACATTCAGATCCAACATCGAAGTCTTGAGCGAGAAATCTATAGCAAATAGATCAACCCAAGATTGGCTCTCCCAATAATATTTAACCCATGAACAAAATCTCTTTAAGAAGATATCAACAAAAGGATGGAGCGTCAGGATGAAATTCAGAGGAAAATCTTTAAGCCAGCAATCTTCCAAGAATTTAATTCTCCTGCCATAACCCAAAAGCCACTTAGCACCCTTGAAAGCCATCTCCTTATCTTGATGTATACAATTCCAAATAAATGAGCCTTGCACCTTCACGTCAGACAACATAAATTATGATATATGAGGGAAGGAGTAGAGATATTTGTTGTGAGTAATTTCAATCTACTCTTTTTCTCACCATAGATTCACCAAATCTGCTTAGCCAGGAGAGCCTGATTGGTAACTCTTAAAGGGTGGATCCCCAAGCCTCCCCACTTCTTCAGAGTATAGACCTTATCCCAAGAAAATAAAGCTAATCACTTTATTTCTTCAACCCCTGTCCAAAGAAAATTTCTCTGAATTGACTCAATAATATCACCCCCTTTACCAAGGATTTTAAATAGACTCAGGGCATAGATCTAGGGAGACTCTGCAAGTAAGCCTTCAAAAGATGAACTTTTCCCACTTGACATAATAGAGTTCCCTTCTAGCTAGCTAATTTCCTATTGAATCTATCCATAATACCACCCCAATAAAATTTGGGAGGTTTTAAGCCCAAAGGTAGACCAAGGTAGGTGGTAGGTAAGACACAAATTTTTTAACCAATAATTATGTCTATTCTATGTTGTCATTCCTCTGTCGTATTAGTGAAATATAGAGATATCTTATTCCAATTAACAATTTGACAAGTTTCTTGGGAATAATTTGAGAGAGCCTGTTTAATCATTATGGCCTCCTAGATGGTAGAATACCCCATTATAATAGTTTCATCCACAAATTTCTCATGGGAGAAAGATCTGGAAGATTAATAAAAAAAATTTAATAGAACATACTTTTTGGACTATATGGTAACTATGCATGTCGTGTTGCCATAAATGTCAAAGAGGGAGATTGTTGGAAGCTACAATTGAAACAATTGTTATGTTTTCATTGATGTCAAACCTTAACTGGTAATACAATTACTATCTAGTAAAGTGCCATATCATTTGATTGATGAAGAAGATTTGAAAAGAGGAGATAACAAGAAGACCTAGTGAAATGGATGAGTTATGAGAAACTATAATGGGTACTTGATTAGTTGGCGAATTGACAAGATAATGTGTTGTTTATGTTTAAAACTAAGAGAGGCAAGGTAGACTAAAATCTTAGTCTTGACCGAGCACAAGTACATGTCGAGTTATATAGTCTCGACTAAGCATCAATATGTACCTAGTTATCCGGTGATGACTGAGTAGAAGAACACAGTGATGAATGTTACAGTTTATGAAATAATTGAGATCCCAGCCAACATAGTTGAATTCGTGGGATATGTAAAGCATGTTGAAGATAAGGATGATTGACCTAGAGTATTTAATGAGAATTTAATATATGATTAACCATTTCTATGTATGGATTCCAGAAGGAGTTTTGAGAAGTATCTAGAAAGTAGAAGGAGAAAAAAATGTTGGAAGGATTCACTGGATCTGACCAAACCCTAAGATCTATGATGATGATTAAGTAGAAAAAGATTGAGCTACCTAGTTAGAGACGTATAATATTAACCTAATTGCACCTAATGGAGAGAAAGGTTGATTTAGTTGATTGGAAAAGCTAAGAAGAAGGCAGAGAAGGATGAGAAGAGAAGTAAAGAACTATGAAGTGGTGATTTCTTGACAGATTTCCAAGAAGATTAGAGAGATAGAGATGATAATAAAGGCTAGTTAGTTCATCAACATTTGGGCTAATGTGGAATTGTTATTTTCAAAGTGAGTTGAATGTTTCAGATCAAAATTGCTATTGCTTTCTAACCATTCTATCAGTAAAAATCCTTTAATCATGGTTGACCTAACAATAATTTTGTAAATCATTTAATCAAGGTGACATTCTAATGGAATGATATATTTTCTCTAAAAGGGCTCACCTCTAACAAGGTGATTAAATCCTTTAATAGGGTCACACCTAACAGTGTGTATTTTAACCTTTAACATGGTTGGCTACTCACAAATATCACTTCAGAAGAATGAAACATTAGTAGCATGTTACTGGTGGTAATTCTCAAATCGGGTTTCCACATTAAATCCTAGTGTCATACTTTTGTTAATGTTATTTGATGTGTCTTACTGTTAAGATTTTTATATTCTGCAATTTGATTACTTTAGGAAAGTGGACTGCAAGTTTATGTTACTAATCATATGCTCTAGAGACAGAGTGGATTTTTGAGTAGATCTAAGTTGGTTGAAGTATTTAAAATTTGAATTGGTACATTTGGATATGAGGATAGATTATTCACTCCCCCTCTTAGTTATTTTGAATCATTCTAACTGGACTCACCGTACCTGAGCTATCTATGAATGAATTAAGGAAGCATTGAAGAACTATTTGAACTAATTTCTTGTTAAGGGAAGATCCTTAAGGATTATAATAGGAGAGTTGGAGTCAGTAAAGAAAGAAACCAATGATAAATGGAGAGAAATTTTAACAGAGTCACAAGTAGAGAAAGGAATAGATGATAAAACATATGAGATTCTGAAACAAGATCAAAGTAAGACTGATCCTATTGAATTGACACTTTACACTGATGACATCATTATTGAAGATATCACTGACAAGGATCCAATGGATGAGATATCACAAGATGAATATGTCATGTCCACCAAAGACATAGATACATAACCAATGGATACAAATGTTAATGCGACTACTGATACAATCCTAAATCATTTTTTAGAACAAGTACAAGATTATCCTTAAATTCATGTTGGTATATCTAAATTTTATATGGATATAGAGGAGAAGGCCACTAAACCACAAAATGAGACATAATAACACAACCAAAGAGCCTAAGGCAACCAAGACCATGAAAGAATAGAACACAAATTTGGGTCTCTCCACTGAGAATGTAGGACAACAACAAGAGAAAGAAAATGAAACACCAAAGGAACAAGTAGAGGAGAAGACAGACAAAAAAAGGAGGAAGAGAATAAAGAGGAGACACAGGTTAAACAAAAAATACAAGAACAACAACATGAAAGAAGAAATCATAGTTGGCACTACTGAGACTACATGTGATGCGTTGAAGGCATAACCTTCACCAAAAATTTCTACTCGTGAAAGTATTATGATTGAGAAGAGGAAATCAAAGAAAAGAAATGTAGTTGACCTGAGTCAACGGGTTATATTACTTAAGTTAGATGTCACTATACTTAAATATAAGAATTATCTGAATATGTAGTGTTAATGATAGAGAAAGAAAGCCAAGACAAATTAATGCAAAAGAAATGAAAGAAAACTGTACAATAAAGTGTTAAGAATATATCACAAGTGATTGTCCATGAAGCAGATATCAATGAAGAATCAAGTATACATAGTCAAGTAGAAGAGCTAGTGAAACAAATAAAATACCCAAGGAAGGACACCACTAAGTATATGATGAAAGTTCATGATAGGAACATGGAGCTACAAATGATTGAAAACATTCTGAAGAGTATTGCACTATATAGGGTATCACTTTCTGAAGATTCTACAGATTTAGTGAATAATTTGTCTTTTATTTTTCCATATTTTAAAAAAAAATCTATTTCATATTTCACTGAGGATATGAAGAAGAAAGATGAATCTATTGAGAAAGAGTTGAGCGAGCACCTGAAGAATGTGACAACCAAGCCTACATCACTACAAGTATATTATTCAAGGTTAAAACATTTGATGGGAATACAACATGAGCTTAGATGAGAATAAAATAAGATAAGGATGGAACTCCTTGAGTTGCAAGCTATTTTCACTCCCCATATTTACTCTATACAAAATCATTTAAAGAAGGCACAGGATTTGGTGAATACTCCTAATGGAAGTTCCTAGGACACCATTATTCGATTGGAAATTGATGTTGCTTCACAAATTTTTGTACTTCATGCACTTGAGGAGACATGGGAGACACCCCTAGATGACATAAATATGAGGTATAAACATTTATTTGATAAATTATCCGAATGATCCTAGCAAGTAAATTTTGTTTATGGCATATTTATCAAAAAAGGGGATATATATTGTATAAAATACAAAGGGGGATATACATGTATATATGTATAAGAGAGGAGATATAGTATAGATGAATTATTATAAAACAAGGAGTTATAAGTTGTAAGTTATGAAAAATTTGATGACTTTGAAGTTTTTAACAAAGATACGAAACTAATACCAAAGCGGGGAATTGATAGTCCTACAGAGTTATTTGTTGACATTAGTTTTGTCAAAGTCATATTGACTAAGTAATTCAATTTGTGAAAGGAGAGGAAAGTATAAGGGAATATGGTAAAGAAGAAAGACTTATACGGAGTCAGTTGGTAATACACCGAGCAAGCCAAGCATCGAGCAGTGCATAACAGTTACCGAGCCACAAAGTTTGTGAAGTATGTTACCAAGAAAGGAACAATAGAAATAGTTTTGGTAAACATGAATCAGTACCACATTTAATGCAATACCATGATAATATAGATGATTCTAAAGCTGAATAAGTTAGTTACAAGATCTATGATTAAGGAAATCTAAGGTAAATATCTATGGTGAAGATCAAGCAACAAAAGTAATAATTTTATATCAAAGAACAATGCAAGTCTAGAGGTAATGGTTACATTGTTCACCGAGTACTTGTTCTAATACATTGAATCTATTCATGAAGATGATCTTACAGTTGAGAATAAAATCAGGAAACCCTAACCAATAAGATTAAGAGGAAAAACATTGATTATATAAAGGATGATTTGAATTAAACTATCATAAGCAAGAGAGAAAAGAGAAGTTGAGTTGAAGAAAATTTTAAGTGCAAAGAAACACTGAGTACTTATAAGTTATAGTAGAGCTAATAAGTTGAATGAGTTTGATTCTACCGAGTGTAATATGAGGTAGAGAAATCATTGAGCATACAAAATTGGACTAGCATATGTTGATGCATTTTCATAAACATTTTTGCATTGAGTTTTATTGTACTAAGAGAATTTAAAATCCCATTATTGGATAGACCCTAATAGGTATCATTTTATAAATCCTTAAATAGGGAAAATCTCTTAGATTAGAGATTGTAAAATCCTTTAGTGAGGTAAACCGAATAAGTCTTATTGTAATCCTAATAGGGTAAGCTATGTAGCTCTAATCAAGCAGCATTTTTTCTGCACTAATGAAGGATTGTGGGTGCCATCCCCACAATATTTTTTTCCTCTAACAAAGGATTTATGTGTGACCAAAAATTATGGTGTTATGAGTTATTCTTAGATGCTTTAGTTTATATGCTTTACAATGTTTACTTGTAATATATTCAGTTTGGTAATTGATCAATTTGTATGTTTAAAAGTTTTAATAGTACTAATTCACCCCTCCCCTCTTAGTACTTAAATTTCCATAGTTAATCCAACACTTTGGTTTTAGCTTATTGAAATATTTCTTCAGAACTCAAATTTTGTTTCATCATCTTCATCTTCTTCCTCTTCTTCCATTTTCTTCCTCTTCTTATTATCATCGGTATTCTATGTGTTAGTTTCAAAATCACCAGCGACATTATCCTTTGGTGTCTCACCCTTATTTTTAGTACTCTAGTCACCTATACTAGTGTTATTTGTTTCTTTCTCTTTCTCTTGATCATTCTCTTGATATTGTTGTTGTTCACCTTGTTCTATATCGGGTGGCTGATTAGTGGTCTCAGTAACCTATTTTGTATCCTTACTCTTTTTTGACTCATCAACCTTGTTTTCTTCAACATCAACTATGTCACCATTAATCTCAGTAGGATTTACATAAAGTGAAGACTGAAGTGGAATATCTTCAGCTTCATCTCCAACCATAGGAGAGTTAGGATTATCATTGATATCCTCAATTACAACATCATCAACAAAATCCTTGATTAGGTCTATATGTATAATCATACTTGGAATACTTCCTAATACATCTCTTATTAACTCATTCAAAGTGAAAGTTTCATCCAATTGAGATGTACCTGGTGTTTTTGTTACTTGTCATCATTTAATGTTGAATATTCATTTCCATATCACCACTAAATCATCTTCAAATTCTTGCTCCTTTCCAGCTAGAATCTTTGGAGTTCTATGTCCAATAAAAAACCTATTTTTGTATTTCTCAAGTGCTTCATCTATTTATTTTACTGTCAAATATTTCACTATGTAGATAAGTGTCCGTTCTCTCACCTCCTTTTTATCTTTAAGGGTTGATTCATATCTAACATTAACCACTTCATAAAGTTCATCAAAAATATGAATTTTTATTTGATATGGTGTTTTGATGAATTTATGAGAGTTAACTACAATAGCATCTTCAATATTTTTCTTTTCCTCATCAAATAACTTTGAGAGTTTAAAGTTACTGATATTACCTATCATTCAACATTCTTTAATTACCTTAGCAATTTTAGTTGCACTCTTAAGAATGATGAATGTTGTCTTTCTAAACTTCCCCATGTTAATGTTTTCTTTCTCAAAATCAGTTCTTTCAATGTATTCTTCAGTTTTCTTCTTTTCCTTGCTAGGAGATACCTTTGGCTTTCCTCTAGTATTTATCTTTACATAATTCCTAGTCCTAACAGGTTGAGATGCCTCAGGTGGCATAGGGTCATAATTTTTACCTTCATCACTCTTCTCCATACCAGAATCTTCTACTGATGGTAGTTCATGCTACTCTCAATTCCTACTGACTTCCTTTTCCTTTTGGTATAATCATCAAGAATGCTCTTTTGTTTCTCACTTTTGGAACTTCTACCTTCACTTGTAGAAAATTTCTCTTCCAATTGACTAATGATTTTCTATGCTTTCTTTTACATTCTTGGCTTTTTGAGTTGTAGAGTAATTCTCTCATATGCCTCCTCAAAAGTATCATACCTATTTGCTTCTTTTTAAACTAGTAGCATTAATAAATCTTCAATGTTCAAGGTTAAAAAGTAGTCATTAGTCTCATATCACATCTCAGGTATTCATGAAATTCTAGGACCAACCACTTGTATCTTACAAGTGTCAGTATCAACTACAAAACAAATTATGTCTCTATATTTATCCACAGTGTGTGGAGGTATCATATACCTCTTATGCATTCTATCCTAAAATTATTTGAAATATGGCCACATTACATTGTTTAGGTTATCACCTAATTCACTTATGCATTCATTTATTTGATATAAATTTGGTTTATCTATTTTCAAAGTTACCATTCCTTTTCCAAGGAAATATATTTTTACATAGAAAAACATACATACCAGAAGTGCTCCAAACTTTGGTGATTTCTTCTCATCTATTTTAATCCTCTTCAAGTTTTCTAAAAGTTGTGACCTCACCATGTTAGTTAGATCATATATCATCCCTTCCTTCACTATAAGGTAAGCGGCATGAATAGCTCCATAAGGTAGACTATTGAACTGACTAGATTGATAAACTTTATACCTGACAACCATTGCTACAAGACAAAGTAATTGATCTTTAATATCATCAATTGCCATCACTCTATGATATTTTATAGAATTTTTGAGTTGTGCAACTATCTTTGTGGATATTTTCCTTCGACTACAAGGTTCTCATCTATTGAGAATCCAATTATCAAAATGTATCAACTCCTTCGTGATCTTGATTGGTTCCTCCATCCATATGAATTGGTCATGAAAATGACTCAAGAAATATCTAATCCATTCTTCCTTGATAATATTATGTAAGTCCAAAATATGTGTCAAACCCTTTATTTGAAGATGTTTGAACTCGTCTTTATGTTCACTCTCGCTGCA
Source organism: Thuja plicata (assembly GCA_018584345.1). Taxonomy (NCBI): domain Eukaryota; kingdom Viridiplantae; phylum Streptophyta; class Pinopsida; order Cupressales; family Cupressaceae; genus Thuja; species Thuja plicata. Next base: position 1,923,898 of record MU227431.1, read on the forward strand.
CATTGCTATTTACTCCTTTTGTATCTCCTCATTTCCTAGTTGGATAATATTGTAGTGAATGAAAGTTCTCATGTCTTCAATCAATAGAACTCGAGTTCAAATTAGGGATAGGGAACTAGTTTTTTCAATTTATGTTGTCTTTAGTGGATGTAGCTTATGTTCAGGTTCTGCCTCCTTAGATATCTTGATCAACATAGGTGTAGCAACCCTTGTCACCATAGTAAGTCAATCTATTTCTTCATTGTATCTCGAACACTCCAAATTCTTTCTCAAATAATTACTGCTCTGCTTAATATATAAATTGGGGCTTTCCAATCAATAATATAAATATTTGTAATTGATTACCTCAAACATTTATCTTAGTTGATCACAATGTGAAATATCACTCTGCTTTAAATTCTCTTTGAAATGCAAGGTGCATAATCAATAGGTTTACCTGTATTTTATTTAATCAAAAAGATAAGAAACCGCTAGTTAAAACATTAAATATGGCTCACCAATTTCACTTCACTAATTACAACATCCACTAGTTAATGCAAAAAGTAGCATTAAAAATAACTTTTGCAAATGATAAAATCAGTGATTCATAATGACTTACCTACATGAAATTCATCAAATATAACATCAATGCGTATTATTATGCAAATAGATATTATCGCTCTTCACTATAAGGGATATGTTAGGTATAACAAGTAAATTTAGTCTCTAAGAAAAACTTACTTGATTCATTTGCGGATGAATCCCGTGAGCCAGGGAGTGTAGGGATATCTTTCAATGTGTTTGCATCTTGTTTACTTTCTTCTTTCTTCACCCAAACCTTTTTTTATCTCATTCCTCAAAAAGTGCATGAAACATTCATGTTACCTTCTCTTCTTAGAGAATTCACCAGTTTGTTTGGTGTTTTTGATCTAGAATATTCTTCCTTACGTCCAAACTTGTTCCATGAATAAAAATAGCCATTAAAAATTATTTTGGATGATCTTTTACTAGTTTTTGATCTGCACTCATAAGCTTGAGGACCATAATTATTGTAATTGTAACAATAATAATTAAAACTAGTGGTCCTTGGAATATTCAGGAGTTGGCTACTACATACATTAGAAGTGTGTCTAGGATTTCCACAATTGTAAGAAGTGGGTTTAGTAGATTTCTTACCTTTTTAACTTGCGTATACCTTATGAGTGTTAGATTATTTCTTAGCACCAGACTTTGATGATTCTCCTTTCTCAAATTTGATGTCATTGTTAAATCCTAGGCCAAAATTATCTCTAGGTAACCTTTGGTTCTTCAGTTTATTATTGATCTTGTGCATGATTTTTTCATATTTCTTAATTTTTTCATTTGTCTCTCTCTCAATCTTCAAGTCTTCTTTCAATTGTTCTTTCTCCTTTCTCAATGATTCATTTTCAGCACAAAATTTCAAGGTCTCATCACCTATGTCACTCAGTTTTTCATTCAGTGCATGGTTCTCATGTGTTAATCTTTTAAGTATAATGTCTTTCTCTCTGATCGTTTCTTTAACATTCTTGTTTGCCATTTTAGAAGTTATTTTTGCATCTTCAACAACCCTCATGCCTTAAAATACTTCACACATCCTTATAGCTTGACTTTCTTGTTCTCTTTTCATCTTGGATGCTTCATCAGACATGATATTGTTCTTTTCCATCAAATCTATATATTCCTCAACTTCCTCTAAGTTAACACTTCCTTCAAATAATTCATCAATATTGTCTAGCCTATCTCTTAGTTGTTCATACAATTCTTTCCTTTTTACTAATGAATCCTTAAGTCTATTCTTTAGTTCTTAAATCATCTCATTAGTTGTAGCCATCTGTCTTTCATACCTATAGATTTCCATCTCCACAGATCTACTCCCCAAGCTAATAAACTTTCCTTCTAGAGAATCTGAGCTTTGATACCAATTGTTTGAAATAATAGGTACTGAGAGGGGGGTTAATCAATACTAATAGAACTTTTATACTTTTCTTCAAACCTAATAATATTAGCAAAAGGAACCTCTAAATTATGTAGCATAAAACTATAAGTGTCAAGTAAAACTACAGTGAATGAAATAACAACACATGCACACTCATAACACTTATATTTTTATTGTGGAAACCCTTGTTCAGAGGGAAAAATAAATAGTGGGGATGACACCCATAATCTTCTCACTGTAGTAGAAAAGGCTTCTTTGTTATGATTTTACAATATGTCACTTTCTAGGTGACTTACCCTATTATCTAAATGATTTATAGTTTTTTATAAGTATCTGAAGTCCTATTACAGACTTAGAAAGACTAAAACTTAGGAACCCTATCCTAGTCCTTAGAAAGACTATTGAGCATGATTTTCCAATCTTTAGTATCCTCTTCATTTTTATCTTCTTTGAATTTATATTCTTCTTTCCTTCTCTTCACCCCTTTCTTAATCCTTATTTTCCCAATGACCACTCCAAACATGGCCTTATTCATAATCCCATCAACCACCCTATAGAGAAAAGAAACGGAATCACTCAAATTTTCTTTGGCATTCACATATATAGAGCATATCCCTCAAAATTCATGTTTTTCTTCTTTAGGACATCAATTTCATTTTGAATGTTAGCGGTGTCAGTTTTGTCATCCAGAGCAGGAAAAGGTGGTATGTTTTCCAATGAGTCATTAATAGCATGAGAAAGGGAGTTACACACCATTTTTTATAGTATCCTCCAAATGATTGAGACTCACAGTAAATTCCATAGATTTTTCATTCTCTTATTCCTCAAGCTTCTCAGCTTCTTTAGCCTAATCCTCACCTTTGGTGTTCTCAATGGTCTCTTCCTCTTAATTTAGCTTATACTCAAAATCTGTCTCAGGGACCACTTCCTCCATTATTTCTGTATCCTTTCTTTCCTTATTAAGGAGATGGACAAACCTTCTTTCCCCCGAGCTTCCATCATGTTTAGGTTCTTTAGTGTGCTCAATTCTCCCATCCACATCCTCCTCATTATCAATATCAATATAAGGGCTTATATTTTAAACCTTTTTACTAATTTTTTTAGCTTTTTGAGGGCTATGACTATTGGAAGGAGCCATTATTTTTTTGTGGTGTGGTGTCGAGCAGGGATTCTTCAAAGGGGATGTCTTCATTAATTTTATCAGTGTTCTTGGACTTTTTCTTCCCCATAGGATTTTATTTTTTCCCGCTAGGGTTGGAGCTTTTAGGAAGGAGTTTGGTTTTAATTAGCTCAATTTTGACAGAGCTCTTTTGGTTCTTTACTTTATGTCATTTTTCATGTTGGGGATACAAGAAGAGGTTGTTGTGAAAAGTGGATTTGTCAAATATAGGGTATAAATTAGTCCTTGGTGAAGAAAATTTGACACACCCTTAGACATAGTACTACTTGGGGAGAAGAACAGGAATAAAGGGACATTTATCGTATGGTTGTTTCTTGTATGATTCAGGATAGGAAAATGGTACCCATAGAAGGTGGTATACCATCCTTTCAGGGTGAAGTACATTATAGAAAATGAAAATGAGAGATAAGGAGTGGGTAAAGAAAACCTATCATAACCTTTCTTGTTTCCTACCACAACTAGTTTCTCCCCTTTCTTAAAACAATTATTCATGTAGATCTTGTAATATCATGATATTTTTTTCTCTACTATGCCCCATTAACATTTTAAGATTGTAGCCTTACCTATCAATGCTTGGGTCACACATAATTTTAGGTTTCCAATTATTTTGTTTCCCTAGAGCCATGAATTACAGAACTTCATGGACAAGGTAGTGTTATATCCCCTCTTCACTTGGAAGTAAGGCATAATATTCACTCTATGAAAAGTGTCCCAAATCTCCATGTTTTGTAATTTAGTTCTCTACAATATTTAGGATTTGACCACTTAAGAGGCCCCCCATGATTTTAACCTCAAAAAGATTTAAATTTTAATATAAACTAAACATTACAGGCCCACCCTTGAAAGATTTAGTAAAAAGCAAATGACTCTTTTCACTCTTCTTACCAGACTGAAAGTGAAGCTTCTCAAACACAATACAGTTTTACCTTTGGTGAAAATAAAAAGGCTCGATATCATATCCAATAATGAAATGATGGATTTTTCATTTATGAAATATTTTGAGGTTTTTTTTAGACCTTTAACAAGACAAATCCCCTTATGTATACCTTTAAAGATGGTATTAATGAAAAGGATAACTGTTTGTTCATTAATCACATTATTATTGTTTTGAGATACAATATTATTCGAGTGGAAGTGCCATGTGGGCTACCAACTAGTGTCGAAGTCCATATGATCAACCTTTAGTCAACTATAGCATAAAAGGATTTTGGCATTACTCATATTAATTTGATAAATTATAATAAAACCTTTTATATTATAGAGGATCAAAGGGGGTTCTATCTTCTTAGCCTTCACACCTCTTATAATCATTTTCTTCCAGTCCTTATAAATACAAATTTTATAACTCTTCATCGGATTAATAATATTTTTTTGTCTATCATTTAACTATTTAATAATCATGATACTTTCTCATGAGAACCATCCTAGAAAAAGAAATATGCAGATGTTAAGTTTGCACATTGGTCTCATCATGGACATGGTTGATCCCCCCATCTCTCCTTTCATTAGAAAGCACTTCTTTAAGTTTTATGCGACACTATTCAAAAATCATGCATTACTATTCCTGATTATGGGACCTAAATTAGCCATGATATTTGCAACATAGTTTATTTCTCTCAAGGTGTGGAAAATCTTAAAGTGCATGAAGGTGGACATAGTTATTTACAATCATGTGCAATACTCAACATGTCCCAAGGGGAACTAGAATTCCCTTTTAGGTAGTTCATTATAATCTTGGAGTCTCCTTCAAGGATTATATATTCATAGTTTAACTCTTTCAATAATTGTATGCCCTTCCAAGCAACAATTGTTTCTGTCATATTATTAGATACAATTCATAGGTTTTTATAGGAACTTTCAATTAGAATTCCCTTCTAATTTCTATTAAATCCACTTATAGAAGTGTACCCAGGGATACCTTTAGTACACCTTTCCACTTTGCATTTGATCGATCCCTCTTACAGGGGTATCCACCTAGTTATATTACTCCTCATAATATTGGCCCAAATAATATTTAGGAGGTCTTTCTGAATTCCCCAATTTTTTTAACTCTTAACTCCTAAAGAGTAGGGATGGTTTTTCAATTTCCAAAGGTGATAGAAATAATGGTTTCCTTTATCTTCTACTTGATTATTTAAAACTAGAGAATGCTTCTTTTTATTGATCCCTAAAAATTCTATAATTTTCATTCCAAATATTCCAAATAAAAAAGGGAGGAATACAATTCTAGAGGTTCCTAATAATATGGTGATTCAAGAGGTAGAAGCTTAATTGTTTAATGAATAATCTCATAGAATATTTCATCACCCAACTCACATTAGTTAAAGAAAACACATTATCTCAAACCTCCCTAACATAGGGGAAAAGTAAGAAAATATGATCAATTCTTTCAGAGTAGAGTAGAAGAACACACACCTATTCACCAAGGAAAAGATATTTTATTCAGGTTATCAATTGTCAAAGCATTACCATGGGTAGTGATCATCCAAAAGTAGTTAACCTTGGGAATATGGTCAAGAATCCAAATCTGATTCCAAATTTGGTTTTTATCTTCATCTGTTTCCAAAGATTTGCAAGTTGATTTAATAGAGTTTAGTGGCGAGAGGAGTTATGCTTCCAGATCCACTTACCTCTAATCAGTTTGGAGAAGATCTAGAGAGCTCATGGAGGAGGGTTTGTACGGAGTCTGAGCCTTTGATCATATTTTATGATTTTTCGGGGAATGTCATCACATTCCATTAATTGATTTTGGAAGTCTTTCCATAAATCTTTGTCATTCTGCCAATCAATGTAGTTGCTAGCCTGATTTCCATATTTTCTTACTGGCCACCATTTAATATGGTTGTAGTTATTATAGTACCTAATAAGTTTATTAAGATGTCATATATCCTCCCAAAAGAAGTATCATTATCATCCCCTATAATGTTTCTGCTTCCTTTCCTTAGCACTTGTTTAGTTTTGAGAATACAATTCTAGAGAGCGGAGTCTGAGTTGGAAGAAGGGTCATAAAGGAAGGAGTTTGTAGGCCTATTTTGTAGGTATTTGGCCCTTATAAGGTAATCCAAAACTTTAAAATTATCAAAAGAAACTACCCCATTTTAGCTATGAGGGCTTTGTTAAATGATCTAATTTCACTAATACCAAGGACCCTGTCTATCTTTCTAGTGCACACATGGTCCCATTTGACTAGAGTAATTCTAGTTTTTTCTAGAGTTCCTATCCACAATAATATATTTTGTAACTTCTCAATGCTATCATCCATTGAGCTAGGGATTTTGAAGAGGGAGAATAAGTACAACAAGATACTTTCAAGGTAGGAATTAAGGAGTTTGACTTTCCCTTCTTGACTCAATATTTTACCTTTCCAACACATAAGATTCTTTTGGAATCTTTCAGTGAGGGTTTTCCAATAAGTGTAGGACAAGAATTTAGTAGTAAGAGGTAAACCAAGGTAAGGTTCTAGTAGGAAATCATCATTACAATCTATGACATTCTTTAACTTGGATTCGATGGCTTCACTAACATTGAAGAAATAGATCTTTCTTTTATGGTTGTTACATTGTTGTCCTAAAAGCTTTGCATAGATGTCAAGAATTTGTTTCTATTTCTTCCCCCAAAAAGTATAGTGTCGTCAAAAATTTTTTGATGGTAGAAGGTTTGGATATGGGAAGCAAATTTTATTGCTTTCACCTTGTTTATGTCCTTTTATTTTTGGATATTTTTGCCCAACACTTTAGCAATCATAATAAACAAGTAAGGGGACAAGGGATTACTCTATCGAAGGCCTCTTCCCCATAGAGAAGAAACCTTTGGAGGACCCATTTATAAGAACTGAATACATAGTGATATTCACACACTCCATAATCATCTTTAAGAATTTACCACTAAACTCATACTTCTTAAGAACAGCAAATAAGAACTCCCAATTCACTCTATCATGGGCCTTAAAGAAATGAGAAAAGAGAGAAGAAAAAAAGTTATTGGAGAGGTAGCCTTTGGGAATGATTGCCTAGACAAGAGAAAATAACTACACAGATTCAGGACCTACATCCCTATTTAAGCCAATGGAGTTCAAATGCACCATTGTAGGAGTTAGGATTTTTGGAGGCCATGATCGATTCAACCTTTGAAAAATGTCTTTAAACTACTAATAGATCTTTCGAGCTAAAGCTCTATTGTTGGGAGGACATTGACTTAGATACCATGACAATAGTTTAACACAGGGAGAATGCCTTTACAAAAGGTTGACTACATACCGATATTGAAATCTGAATATAGAGCGGAAAAAGGACAAATTGGAAGAACTATTCAAAATTTCTCAATAAATACTAAAACTAACTCCCTTGCATGCATACATGCATTTAACTAAACTAGGTGTTGACTAACTATTATTGGTGGGGTCATTAATTACATTTAACAAATAGGAGTAAACCAAAAGAAATACTTAGTTAACCTTTGAAAGACCAGGTTCATTTTTTCTAAATCATTTATTGTGTATAGATAAATGAATTGGAATATGGATATGCCTGATAAAAAAGGATTTATAAACATTAAGGTGAATAAGAATGGGTGTGTGGAAATCATAAGAATAAGGTACGAAATCAAATTCTCAATGATAAATTGTAGGATAGGATGAGTGGATTGATATGTGAGAGAGAGTGGTTGGGGTAAGAGAGTACATTATTTGAGGTGCTAAATATACAGGATATGTGTGCAGGAATGAATAAAATACTAAGAAAATTAACTCCAGCTTTATACAATATTTCAAAATAAATGAAAAACCAAAAAATAAAATCTAACATTTAGAGAAAACGTGGACCATAAATCTCAATTCAGAAGGTCGTAGAAATGTAAATACGCAGAGTAGTAACTTTCAGCCATCCGAGAACAATTCGTAAGATGGACACGAATAACTACTTTTGGAAAAAGAACATTATTCTTATGCTTTCGGTAGATTAACTTTTGAAGTGTAAAGTGAAATTTATAGTCATGCATAGAATAAAAGAAGCGGAAATTAATCTTATTGAAGTGACTACACCAAGGAAAATAAGCATATTAGGTGATCCTAATTCTAAAAACTGTGGAAATAATAAGGCATAAAACCTACGTGTCCCAACAATCAGCCGATAACTAAAACTCCATGTGTTCGAAGAAATTCGAAGAGTGACAATGAATAAGAAGTGGAAGAATATATCCACTTTGCATAATCCGCTCAGAGTGGTAATGGAATTGGCTGCTTTTGGATTATTCTCGTCCATTCAAGCGAAAATTCAAGCACAGCCAAATCGCACAAGATTTTATTCAAGCAAAAATTCTCGTCCATTCAAGCACAAGTTTATTCGTTCCCGATATCTTCAAATCATGTAAAGCGTGGTTCGTTAGAATAATGATTAAGGACCACATAAGAGCCTATAAATTGCAGCTTGCACTTCTTACAAGACCACTCAAACACATGTCTACCGTCTCCTGAAATAAGGTAGATGAGTGAAGATTCTATTTCTCTTCTATCCATTTTGAGTTTACTTAGGAGTGGGAGCTTAAAAATTTAAGAATACGTGTAAGGCCAGTTCAAGTTCAACTGAGGATCTTCTGCATGGCTGACGTGGATGATTTCCACGAATGTGCGAGTGATGAAGAAGTTACACACTTTATGACGTGGGAGCCATTCAAATCGAAGCAACAGGCAAGAGAGTATATTGCAAATGTGGTGATTCATCATCCTTGGTTTAAGGCTATTTGCAGCCAAGGCAATAACAAGGCCATTGGCCACATTGTGCTTAAGCAAGGCCGTGGGATGAACAGTTGCAGAACAGAGATGGGGTATGCCATCTCTAGAAAGTACTGGAAAATGGGTGTCACCACTCAAGATGACATCACTGCTCTCAAAGTTGGATTGAAGGAGTTGCAGGGAGCAAGAAGAATTGAAGCTCTGGACTTTGGTTTTAGGTGGAATTTTATGTGTCTGATTTTATTAGCTTAAATAAATTATAGATGCTCACAAAAAAAAATAGGACATAAGGTCACTCTTGGAAGTAAACGGTGCCTTTGAAAATATGAAAATGGACAAAAGAGTCCAAAATTTGATTTCAATATTCTGATATTGCTATTAGGATTCAACTGTGTAGTTTTTGAGTCAAACTCATTGACCTATGTTTCATCAGTAGTGGCTCAGTAGAACTCATCTCTCCTGAGAATGAATGAAACACTTAGCACTCATTGCATCTAGGTGATGCTCACAGAAGGACTCACACTCCTTGGGAGGTCACCCATTGATAGATTTCAATATCTAAATTACAGAATATCAACGGAAGTTCTTTTTAAATAATCAATTAAAAAATTAGAGGAGATAATTTTATATGGTAGAATGTAATTAGTTCTAAGGAAATAAAATATTATCTAACTGTATATAAAATAAAATAAAACAAAACATTATATGGATGGTAGTGATTCTTGAGAAAATATGTACTCTTAAAATTATATATATTATAATTTAAATTGCTTGAGAAAAAATCTAGAATCTTTTTTTTGTTCTTTGGTGGCTACAAAGATAAATACCATCCCTCACATAACAACATTGCTCAAGCTTATCTTAAAAAATAGAATTTTCTCAATCTACTTAAAGTAATCCAATTAAGTTTAAATATTTACACTAATTAATCTAATATGTTTTTTGACATAAATCAAAATCGCATAGAATATGTAGTGAAAAATATGTTTGAAATAGAATAATAGAAGTAAATAAAAATATCTACCAAAAGAAATCTACTATATAATAAAAAAGAAACTTTATATTTGAAAGAACTAAAGGAAAAATGACACTAATTTTAAATCATCCAAAATTAACTTTAGCATAATATGTAGTCAATTACTTGTAGTTAATCATAATAAGTGATTAGCATTAAATAAATAAATAAATACTCTAAAAAAAACTGAAAATTTCTTTTATATTTCAAAAACTATTTAATTAGTTGAACCCAAACATGAAATCATAAGTGATTAGCATTCAAGATTAAATTATATTTGATGTTGTGTCATTATCTCTAATGAACAAACACATGTAGTTGTAACTATTTACTTGTGTATATAATATTCATTTAGATTCATATTAAACAAAACCTCTTTAATTCATGTAGTATTTTTATAATAAGAAATTAAATTTGTATTATATTATAACTATTCAAATAAAATATAACTTATTTTAAGAGAATAATATCAATGTTGGATTGTGACCATAATATAAAGAAAAAATATTTAATTTTTAAAAAATGGTCTTTTTTATCAATAATAGGCCGAAGTGGGAAATGAGAAATGTAAGTTCGGTTTTCAAAAGTACATGTATTCTATCTATGTATTCTGCTACTCATTATCAATTGCTAATACTACTTCCTTAAGATTTTCTTTCCAATATTATTAAATAGTTGCATAGCTCATGTAATCAAACAATTCACCATGTATAGAGTTTCCAATCAACCATTTTTCACTTAAGAAAAATAAAAATAGAACAATTTCTACATTTCCTATTAATGATCAAGATTCTTAACCAGTATGCAAAAACCATTCAAAGACTCTTATTCCTTTGCAATAAATCTATTCTTCTCCTATTTCTATTATGTTATGTATTAAGAACCCTAATATAGATACAGATTGTTACAAAATTTCCTACTTTTTCAATGTTTATGGTTTTTGCCTTAAGACTTAGGGTTTTCAAATGTTCAAATATGTTTTGGTGGTTTTATTTTATTTATTTTGTCTTTGACTTGCCCATTTGAGTCTTATTATTGTGCTGTTGGCCCCAAGTCTAGACCTACAACTTTAACCAGTATTATATTAGTTAAATTGTTAAATAATCAAAGTGAACTTACTTTTTGAAAGTTTAATTTTTTTTCTTAATATGTAATGTTTAATGTTTAAGAATTCTTTCATAATGACCTAGAAACATAACTTCAAGAACACGTTCTCTTAAGTTGTTTTAAGAGAGCTCTCTTAAGTTGTTTTAAGAGAGCTCGTTATTGTTATTCGCTCGAAGAATCGTTGGAGTATCTTTTCTGCCTTGTGAATTATCTTATCTTCTCTGATTCCGTCTAAGTCATCGGTTTAGCTGCTGAGCTGGAAAGTAACTCAAATTCCTGGTGAAATGCTTCCTAGTCCTCATTGCACTCTGGGATCCTACATGGAATGTGTATAGCAAGCGAAACAAATGATGGATTTGAACTTGGGGACTCACTGAAGTTTATGGTCGGTGGGATTCTTAGGATGTTTTAGCGACTAAACAGTTATTCATGAAAGATTATGCTAAGTCAGCAGTTGGCGAATATTTGTAGTGCCTGGTGCTCGATGACAGATTTTTCTTGTCTTAGCGAGTGTTCGGGGAAGTGAAAAGAGAAGATAACTTCTGTTCCATGTGGATTTTATTTTTAAAGAAACCCCGAACTAGTTCAGGCACTCAAATGGTTTTAGCGACTACCCGCTCGTAAATAACGAAAGGAAAATGAAAGCTTAGTGGTTGTCCAGCATTGTAGGCAGTTTGAAAATAAAAGTGATAGTCAGAGCTCCTTGAGGGGGGGCTTTCTTTGGCCTCACCAACTTGCTGGGTATGGGATTTCAAGATTAGTCTTGTGGTTTGGTGGAAAGGAGTGACACATGGAAATCGTTAATTGGTCGAAGACAAACATGTGTTATTTGATGAATTTTCAAGAGCTTTTAAGTGGGTCCAAAATAAAGTTAGGGCACACTCGATCAAGGGATTTTTAATTCCACTGGTGACCGTCGACTTCCATTGATCAATGGTTGACAATCAAAATAGAGAAGGGCACCCATTGTGAGTCATAAAGTCACATGAATCTGTATTAATGAAGAACAACAGGCCAATAAAAGCTGATTTTGATGTCGTTTTCAAAATTTGCTGAAGAAAACGGATACCACAGAGTAGGAATTGAAGGGTGAGCTTGGGAAGCACCTCTAAAATGTTAATATAGACGGGGATACAGATGATGCAACTAATATTAGAAGAAAATTTTCTTTAAACAAGTGGGTTGACCACAATCTCTCTCTTTGAGAAAGAATTATATCATGTCATTCAATATGATTCATAATTATAAATAATCGTGTTAAATTGTGTACCTTCTAAATCATATTTATTCTTAAATTTCAAATATTTATTTCATGATTTCCTTATTTATGTATGTGATTTGATCTATTTGTCCAAATCAGCTTAACTAGACTGACTCAACCACCAAAATCAATGTTACAATTAGAAATAGATTTTGTTTTCTATTTTATATACCATATCTATATTTTTCATAGACTTTATGATCCTACCTTTTCTAATATTGAACCACTTTCTCCTATATGTTAGCCAACTTATCTTCTTCCCTATTGGCCTCTTTCTATGTATTATTTATTGTTGTTGCTTTAAAATATTTTAGTAGCTTTAATAATTGTTCAAGGATGGCATTTAATTTCCAATTGGGGGTTGATCCCATTCTTCTTCAATTGATGATTCTATTTGAATCTCTTTCCACTTCTAATTTTTTAATACCTAAATCCTTAATAAGAACATGACCTTTTGTTAATGCAGTTAGCTATGTTGTGTTATTTCTTTCTTTTCTTATTGGCTTTCCTAGACTGACTACCACAGAACCATCCCAATCCCTATGATGAATAATAAATCCAATTCCTAATATTCTAGGATTTCCTCTAGAGACTCCATCAAAGTTTAATTTATACCAATTTTTATTTGGTTTGTTCCATTTGCTTTGAGCTCTCTCTTTTTTATTTATATTTCCTCCTTTTCTATAGAATGGTGGTATTTTTAATCAATACCACATATTTCTAATCCTACCATCCTATATAGTAAATGTAGTTTAAGGCTAAAAAAATGTAATTATTCTACTATTTGTGATTTCTATAATAACTACTTCTATTGTGTTGATCAGATTGTCCCTCTCCATAGTTTTCCCTTTGAAAACTCTCCTATTTCCTTCTTTCTATATTCTTCATATTAAAATCTATGGTGATGTTATCCATAATATTCCATATAAACTTGATTTACATTGATGAGGCCATCATTGAAATAAATTTAGTAAATTATTGGGTCACAAAGTGCTCCGTCCAAATTTACCACACAACCATGTCCAACATTTTTATGTGTAAGGTAAATTGATGAATAAGTAGTCTTCCATTTATTCTTCTACTTTACATAAAACACATCTTGAAGGACCTTCAAAACCTAACTTTTTAACCCAATCTACAATCAATACTCCCTTTTAAAAAGATACCCAAGCAAATATTCCTACTTTGGGAAGATATGTATCTTATTCCAGCATGAAAGTATTAGTATATTAGTTTTTGATAATTGTTTACTTTTTTTATTATTTATGTATACCCATATTTAACATTATTTTCTCCTATTTTTTCTCTATTTTCTAATAGTCTATCATCTCCTTTCATAATTGTATTTTTTCTAGTTTGTAATATTTATTTGATGGATTCTATATTTACTCCTTGTAAAGAAAAATTCTTAAATGACTTCTATTTCCATCTTAGCGATGGGTCTGCACTTGGTGTTTCAACATAACCCTTCAAATTAACACCCCATAAATTTGCCAATAGTCCATTTTCTCTGTTATTATTAATTATTGTGTATCCTTTGCATGAATCACTCCAAAATAGGGCCTTATTTCCTTCATCTATATCCCAACATATTTTTTCATATATTAGGTGTACAATATGAAAGGGGATCACATGGAAGGGCTATTTTCTCCAGTTCATATGGCACATTGGAATACAAAACCACCAAAAGAAAAATATTATTTAACACCAATTGGTAAGAAGGATGCGAGATCTATATTTGTGCTTAAACGAGTTTTATTCCCTTTGTTTCCAAAAATTGAGAAAGCGATAGATGGTGGTGATATACAAAAGACTAAATAAGAATATATTTGACCTAATCCAATGAAGAAAAATGATGTAAAAGGGAAAGGAATGGTGATCTCACAAAACTATGTCCCACTTTTAGACATGAACAAAAATCATGCAACCAAAAAAATTTCATTTTGGACCCCTTCATGTGAATGGGAGTGTTCACGTGAAGTGGAATACCCCTTCACGTACACATGGTGGCGTGCACATGTCTATGTGAATGGGGGTCTTCATGCAAAGCCTATGACATGGGAGTGTTCGCTCAAATACCCTCTTCGAGAGAGAAACCCACCAAATGAATTTTTTTTAAAAATTCCAGTGTTAGTTGTCATTTTTACTTTTTTACTTTTTAGTATTACTGGACCCCAATTGTTGGAGAGAACACCCCGATGACAGCAGACTATTGGAAGCATATTTTTAGAAGTTTTGACCTCTCACCAACCTTGGTTCATATTGAGTGCGCTGATTTCAACATTTTTTAGTTATTTATGATTGTAAATTATATCTCCTTTAATTATTTTTAGTTATTTAGAAATAATTTCTATTTCTTAGTTATTTTAAATTTTATTATTTAAAAAGTTATTTGCATATTAAAAAATCATAGAAAGGTATTAGAAAATTATACAAAAATAAAGAAAATGTTAAAGAAATTTAGAAAATTATTAGAAAACGTAAGAAAAATTTACACAGATTGTTTGTTTTTAAAATTAGTTTTAGCTAGTTATCAGTAATTTTTATTTTCAATAATCTTATTTAGTTTTTATTTTAAAAAAATAGAAAATTGTTAGAAAATATTAGAAAAATTTAACTAACTATTAGAAAATTTTAGAAAAGTATTCGAAAAAATTAGAAAATGGGTAGGAAACTTTAGAAAAAAGTAAACTTTATTTAGTTGGGTACATGTATGTTTCTTTTTTGTAGTTTTGGATTATTATTTTATATGATTTTTAGGAAAAATTAAAAAACATAAAAAAAACTTTAGAAAATATTTAATAAAATTTAGGTATATTTTTATATCTTAAACACATGTACTCACTTTCACAATTCCCTCCCTACTCTTTCTATCTCATATGAACACAACAACACATTGAATCTCTCTCTCTCTCTCTCTCTCTCTCTCTCTCTCTCTCTCTCTCTCTCTCTCTCTCTCTCTCTCTCTCTAAGGTGTATCTAAGGTGTCACTAGGGTAAATAGTGATTAGGGTTTGCTTTTTGTTGAGGTCAAGTTACATCTAGGGGTCAATATCCTTCGAAGTCAACCAAAAGGTCAAAGGGTTGACAAAAATCCAAAATGGAGTGGTATTCAAGGATTTGATGATTTTAAGTGTTTTAAGGTCGTTTGAAAAGTTTTAGGACCAAGTTGGGCCATTATAAGAAAGAAATTGTCATTTTGACAAAAGATGTAAAAGTTGTCATGACAACTTTTGCAACTTTGCAAAGTTGTCATGACAACATTTCCTAATTTTAAGGAAAGGGCATTAATGGTGCCCAAATCCTGACATGAGGGTCCAGACATGTGAGGAAAAGGTATATAAAGTGGAAAAGCCTTAATCCAAGAGTTAGTTGTCATAGTGTACGGATTGTGTATGCAAAAGGAAATATTTAGACAGTATTTTCATGACAATGCTATAATCCAGTAGTGTAATAGATTGAAATTGATAAATTAATGGATTGAGAGATTTTATTTTGGCATGTGCTTACATTTTGTAGCATTAGACTGATCATTTTGTGTGACTGGTGAAGGTTTTGTAAATTATTTTGTTTTCGCAGTTTCATTGTCTAGTTTTGAGATAGTTATGTAAATATGCAACCCTCTTGAATTCCCATGGTCAAACTCCTATGGCCTCTTGGATTAAAGTAGGATAATCCATGTACATTGTGTATATAGGTTGTGGAGCTATTTTTTGTAGGCGAAGTAATTTTAGCATCAAGCCCTAGGCGAGTGCAATTGCATTATTGTTAGGTGCTCGGATGGAGCAATAGCAAGATAACATGCTCAGTGGATTGGAGAAATCCAATCAATGGTGAGGACATGTAGAGAGGAGAGTACTTTTTAGCTGTATGCAAGGAGAATTTTAGGGGAGGTGTAGAAGGAAATCAAAACAAGTCAAGAAATGAGACTATGTACATGTTCACTAAAACCCATGAAAATAGGGCTTTCTTGGAAAACTAGTGTAGTAGAGTAGAGGAAAAACCCACAAGGAATCTGTAATTATTTCCCAAGGGTGTTAAGGGATTTTAGGAGAAAATACACTTTTTTAGTGTTTAGGAGGGCTAATTAGGCCTAAAAGGCTACAAGGCCTTAAACACTAGAAATCTTGAACCCAATTGAAAATAGGGTAAAAGATTCACAAGTTTGGAATTGCGGAAGTTGAAAGAGACCTAGAGAGGGTTAGGAATCCAATCTCAAATAAGATAGGATAGATGGGAAGGAAGATGACCAAAACAAGCCATGGATGTGAAGAGTTATGGAGAAGTATCTAGTGAGTAACTGAACTTGTTGGAGAGATCCTAGTGAGTTGGAGGATCATATAGGAATCCTCTAGTTAGGGTGGTGATAGGAACCCTAAGAAAGACCAGCAGAAGTTCTAGTGAGAGAAAGAAGGGTCTAGGAGTGGGATCTCCCCATAAAATTGGTATAAGAGCCATTGAAAGGCTTGGGAGTTGACTAGTGTATGTCAGAGAGGAGTGAATCCATAGGTGAGAACATCATGGTGACTAATGTCGAAATGGAAAGGGACTTGTCAGAGCAGAAAGACAAGAATAGTCTTCTTGAAGAAGCAATGGAAGAAATGAAGACAAATATGGCAGAGGTTGTAGAGACAACCAACAAGTTAAAAGAGAAAATGGTTGAAAATAAAGATAAGGTAAAGAAACCATTAGAGGAGAAGATAGAACTAGAGCCTAATCCTCCTTTGCCTGAGGAACCATTCCTCAAGGCACGCAAACCATTGAGTGGAAAGGATCTAGAAGGAATTCTAGTGTTCTCTGGTAAGTTGGAAGTAGATATGGCTATGGAATGGATCAAAGGTATGGAAAATGACTTTGAATGTGATGGGATCATAGAAGCATAGATGGTAAAGATAACCACGTCTAGGCTAAGAGGACAAGCACTCACATGGTGGAAGTTTATGTAGGAAGAAAGGGAGAAAGAGGGCAAGAATCCAATAGAAAATTGGAAATTAATGGTGGCAAAGGTGAAGGAGAACTACCTTCCAGAAGACTATGACATTCAATTACACAAGAAGAGACATAACCTTAGGAAAAAGGACCTAGATGTGCCATCCTATCCTAAAGAATTTTAGAATATTTTTCATAGATCAAGGTTTCTTGGTACCTTAATGGATTAAGGTGGAATATACAAGAAGAACTCAGTCTTTTTACCCTAACTTCCATTCATGGTTGTTTCCAAATGGCTTTGAAAGTGGAAGAGAAACTCAGAAAAAAGCAAGACTCTAACTCTAGAGGGAGAGGAAGGGGTAGAGACAATAGAGGTGGCCATAGAGGAGGTTCAAGTGGAAGAGCCAATAACAATAGGAGCCAAGGTGACTCTAGATATATAGAGAAAGGACATGAATCAAGTAATAGAGGTGGATACAATAGAGCAAGGGGTTCTTATAATAGTGGAAGAGGAAGATCAAGGGGTTTTGGAAGAACTTCTCATTTTTCTTCCATGAAATGCTACAACTATGGACAATTGGGGCACCCTGCATATAGATGTCTTGAAAAACCCTCAGCTTCACAAGGAGATAAAAAGATAGCCTATGTTCAAGAAGAGGATTGTTCGATACAATCATAGGTGAGCCTACAGTCAGAGAAAGGAGAACATCTCATGTTGAGAAGAATCTTGATTAAGACACCCACCAAATATGAACATAAACAGAGAAGGGATGTTTTTAAATTCAAGTGCAAGGTATTGGGAAGAGCATGTAAAGTTATCATTGATTCAAGATCCACAGATAATGTTATCTCCAAGGAAGCAGTATAGAAGTTGAAACTCAACAAGATTCCACATGTGTGTCCTTATAAAGTTACATGCTTAAACAAGGGGAAAAACATCTTGGTGAATGAGAAAGTGTGGGTAGAATTTGCCATTGGTAAGTATCAAGATAAGATACTTTGTGATGTGTTGCCAATGGATGCATGTCATCTATTGCTTGGAAGACCATGGCAGTATGACAGGGAAGTTGTCCATAATGGGAAAGAGAACA
Source organism: Thuja plicata (assembly GCA_018584345.1). Classification (NCBI taxonomy): domain Eukaryota; kingdom Viridiplantae; phylum Streptophyta; class Pinopsida; order Cupressales; family Cupressaceae; genus Thuja; species Thuja plicata. Next base: position 1,942,144 of record MU227431.1, read on the forward strand.
AGTATTCCTTCAAGAAAAATGGGGTAACTTTCAAAATTCAGTCTTTGATAGAGGAAGACATAGTTGAGAAGATAGAATCTAGTACATTGTTGATGAGTGGGAAGGAATTCCTAAGAGATATGAAAGAGGAAGGAGTTATCTATGCAATCATGTTTAATCCAAAGGAGGATGAGACTCGTAAGAAAGAACCTATGCCAAAATAAGTGAAGCAACTATTGGATAAGTTCAATGACATAATATGTGAGGGTACACCAGCTACACTACCACCAAAGAGGGATATAATTAATCAGATTGAATTTGTGCCAGGAACATCTTTTCCAAACAAGGCTGCATATAAAATGACACCAGAGAAAAATATGGAGATAGCCAGGCAAGTACAAGAACTTTTGGACCAAGGGCTGATCAGAAAGAGCATAAGCCTATGTGTTGTCCCAGTAGTGTTGGATCCTAAGAAGGGAGGTAGGTGGAGGATGTGTACTAATTCTAGGGCAATTAATATGATAACTATTAGATATATATTTCCTATTCCTAGAAAAGAAGATTTAATATATTGTTTGGGGGGTGCTAAGTTCTTCTCTAAAATTGATTTGAAACGTGGTTACTACCAAATTTGGATGAAAGAGGGTGATGAGTGGAAGTCAACCTTGAAGACTACATTGGGTTTATATGAATGGTTAGTTATGCCCTTTGGGCTTACCAATGCACCTAGTACCTTTATGAGGGTGATGAATGAAGTCTTGAAAGACTATATAGGTGTATTTGTAGTTGTCTATCTAGATGATCCTCATATTTAGCAAGACAAAGTAGGATAATATGAAACAATTTGAGTTAGTGTTGAAGAGGTTGCAGGAAGAAAAACTCACCATCAATATTGAAAAGAGTGAGTTCATGAAAGAAGAACTAGTCTACCAAGGATTTGTAGTTTCCCAAGGTGACTTGAAAATGGATAAGGACAAAGTAGAGGCCATATTGAACTGGCCTACCCCTAAGATAGGGACTGAAGTTAGGAGCTTCCATGGGTTATCCCAATTCTATAGGAATTTTATTAGAAGATTCAATGAGCTTTCTGCTCCAGTCCTAGAGACCATTAAAGGAGGGTTGAAAACCAAATTTGTATGGACCAAGGTAGCTAATGATGGGTTTGAAATATTGAAGAGAGAAGTGGCCACTAAACCTATATTTTTGTTACCAAGTTTTGACAAATCTTTCATAGTAGAGTGTGATGAAAGAAGCATAGTAGTGGGGGCTATCTTAAGCCAAGAAGGTAGGCATGTGGCATTCTTCAGTGAAATATTGAATGCGGCTAAGTCTTGGTACTCTTCGTATGACTTGGAGCTATATGATCTTGTTCAAGCCCTAAAGAAATGGAGGCATTACTTATTGCCCAAAGAGTTTTTTGTCTTTATAGAGAACCAAGCATTGATTTATATCAATACTCAAGACAAGATTAGCTTGAGACACATCAAAGGGATGGATTTTTTTGCAGTCATACACCTTAACTATCAAGCATAAGAAGGGGGTACAAAGTAAAGTTGCAGATGCCCTCAATAGAAGGATGCTTACAATACAAGAGATTCAGTTGTAGAGTACAGGGGTAGAAGGATTGAAGGACCTTTATGAAGGATATGCACACTTCTCAGTGGTCTACAAGGTGTGCAAAGAATTTGAGAACCACTTTCGTAGTGAGTATGCAGATTACAATCTTCAAAATGGATTGTTGTTCAAAGGGAAATAGTTATGTGCTCCAAGGGGATCCATGAGGGGTAATCTCATATAGTAGAGGCATAATGGGAGCTTGAGTGGACACTTTGAATTGAAAAAGACACTAGAATTAGTGGAAAGATTCTATTGGTGGCCTAAGATGCATAAATAAGTGAAGAGATATGTGGACCAGTGTGGCATATGTCAGAAGGAAAAAGGAACATCATAAAATGCTGGTCTTTACAAGCTATTTCCCATCCCAAAAAGACCTTGGGAGTGCATAAGTATGGACTTTATAGTGGGGTTACCTAGGGCTCCAACTGGTCTAGACAGTGTGTTTGTAGTAGTAGACAGATTTAGTAAGATAAGCCATTTCATCCCATGTAAAACAACACATGATGCCAATCATATTGCCCATTTTTTTTCAAGGAGGTACTGAGGATTCATGGTCTACCAATGATTATTGTTGCAGATAGAGATGTGAAGTTTATGTGGCACTTCTGGAAGACCCTATAGAAGATACTAGGTACTAATTTGTCTCATAGCTCTACCTATCATCCCCAAATGGATGTGTAGATAGAAGTAATCAATATGGTTCTTGGAAACTTGCTAAGGTGTCTAACAAAGGAATATGGGCAAGGATGGGAACAAGTTATCCCACTAGAAGAATTTTCCTACAATGATAGCACAAATAGGACTACAGGGAAAAGATCATTTGAGATTGTATATGGAGCACATCCAAGTAGTGATATTGAGATTAGAGACATAAAAGGGTATGGGGAAGTTAGTGGGAATGTAGATGACTTTGTACAGTCAATGATGGAAGTCCATGAAAAATTAAAGAAGACCTTAGTGGAGGCCAATCAGAAGTTGAAGGATAAGAAAGATGAAGGAAGGAGAGACCTAAAATTTCAGGTAGGAGAATTGGTGATGGTATTTTGAACAAGGCCAGATTACAAAATGGAATACCAAGAAAGCTAAAAATTAAAAGGATTGGACCATGTAAAGTGATAGCCAAGTATGGTGCCAATGCCTATAAAATATATCTATCGAAGGAGATGTCCATTTCTCCTATTTTCAATTTGAAAGATTTGGTAAGTTACAAAGGACCAGAGATGGATGATGAACAGTATAGTACTAAGGTAAGCAAGGATATGAATGAACTCAAGGCTCCTAAACAAATCAAACCACAAGTTGAAAGGACACTAGATTCAAGAGTGAAAAAAGAAGACTGGGCATAAGATCTATATGGAGCATCTAGTGAAATGGAGACAAAAACCAGAGTCAAAAGCCACTTGGATAGCTGAAAGTGACTTCAAGAAGCATGGAATCAGTGAGGAGCTCCTGACACCATAGGTACCTTAACTTGTTTATTGTGGGGGGAGAATGGTGTAGGAGCACCCTAAGGTCTTAGCTAGATATTTTATCAATTTTTGTCCTGTAGGTTGGTTTTTCCAACCATCTATTAATAAGGACTATGTTATAAAGTCCCAAATGTGTCTAAGGTGTGGCTAGGGTTAGTAGTGATTAGGGTTTTTTTTTTTTGTGGTCAAGTTGCATCTAGGGGTCAATATCCTTAGAAGTTAACCAAAAGGTCAAAGGGTTGACCAAAACTCCAAAATGGAGTGGCACTAAAGGTTTTGATTATTTTAAGTGTTTTAAGGTCATTGGAAAATTTTTAGGACAAATTTGGACCATTAGAAGAAAGAAATTGTCATTTTACCAAAAGATGTAAAAGTTGTCATGACAACTTTTGCAACTTTGCAAAGTTGTCATGACAACATTTTATAATTTTTAGGAAAGGAATTTAATGGTGCCCAAATCCTGACATGAGGGTCCAAACATGTGAGGAAAAGGTATATAAGGTGGAAAAAACCCTAATCCTTGAGTTAGTTGTCATAGTGTACGGATTGTGTATGCAGAAGGAAGGATTTAGACTGTATTTTCATGACAAGGCTATGATCCAATAGTGTAATGGATTCAAATTGATAAATAAATGGTTTGAGAGATTTTATGTTGGAATTTAGTTACTTATTGTAGCATTGGATTGATCATTTTTTGTGACTAGTGAAGATTTTCTAAATTCTTTTGTTTTCACAGTTTCGCTGTCTAGTTTTTAGACAATTATATAAAAAGGAAACCCTCTTGAATTCTCGTGGTCAAACTCCTATGGAATATTGGATTAAAGTAGGGGACTCCATGTACATTGTGTATATAGGTTGTGGAGTCATTTTATTTAGGGGAAGTAATTTTAGCATCAAGCCCTAGGCGAGTGCAACTGCATTCTGGTTAGGTGCTTGGATGGAGCAATAGCAAGAAAACTTGCTGAATGGATTAGTGGAATCTGATGAATGGTGGGGAAATGTAGAGAGGAGAGTCCTTGTTAGCTGTATGAAAGAATAATTTTAGGGGAGGTGTGGAAGTAAATCAAAACAAGTCAAGAAACGAGACTGTGTACATGTTCCCTAAAACCCATGAAATTAGGGGTTTCTTGGAAAACTAGTGTACATACAGAATGGGAATTTGAGACCTTGAAAATCCTACAGTAGAGGAAAAATCCACAAGGAATATGTAATTGGATCCCAAGGGTGTTAAGGTATTTTAGGAGAAAATCCACTTTTTCAGTGTTTAGGAGGGCTAATTAGGCCTAAAAGGCTACAAGGCCTTAAACACTACAACTCTTGAACCCGATCTAAACTAAGGTAAAAGATCCACAAGTTTGGACTTAGGGAAGTTGAAAGTGACCTAGAGAGGGTCAGGAATATAATCTCAAAGAAGATAGGATAGATGGGAAGGAAGATGACCAAAACAAGCCATGAATGTGAAGAGTTATGGAGAAGGATCTAGTGAGTAACTAAACTTGTTGGAAAGCTCCTACTAATTTAGAGGATCATATAGCAATCCTTTAGTTAGGGTGGTGATAGGAACCCTAAGAAAGACCAAGAGAAGGTATAATGAGAGAAATCTCTCTCTCTCTCTCTCTCTCTCTCTCTCTCTCTCTCTCTCTCTCTCTCTCTCTCTGAGAGGAAATGCTCATCAAGTAGGAAATATTGTAATACATTTTTTAAGGTAGTGAAATTCCCTAATGATTATATAATGTATATACATGTAAATCAATGATTTATAAAAGTGTAGTTCATGGATGTCAAGGTAAGGTCGAGTGAAGAGAGAATATTGCCTGCAAGAAGCAAAATTATTGTGCTTGATTGGATCTAATCAAGAAGAAGAGGTGTGCTACAACTAGATCATTGTACTTGTTTAATCATAATAGATTCTTGATAAAATCCCTTAACTAGATAGACTTTAACAAGTCTGATTTGTAAATCCTTTTACAAAATGACTCTTTAGATAAATTTTAATTCCTTTAACAAGGTTACTCCATATAGGTTTCTCTTAATAAGTCTAAAGGTAAATAATTTAACCGGATGACTTCTAACAAGGTCTTATCCTAACAGGACATTATTGTAATATCCAAATAGGACTAGGCCTTTAACATGGTACATTTCATAAGAGTGCAAATATTTGTGGGTACTAATCCCCAGCATTGTTTTTCCAGTTGACAAGGGTTTCCATGATAAAATACTGGTTTTCTTGTGTTGAATGTTTGGATGGTAATTTTCTAACTTATTATTATTATTATTATTATTATTATTATTATTATTATTATTATTGCATAAGGTTTAAAGTTGGTAATTTTTTTAATGTGTTGAATTAATTGTGAAAAGTTTTAGATCTGATCTAGATTACTGATTCATCCCCTCTTCTCACTAATATTGGACCTTATAGTATCAAAAAATGGTATAAGAGCCTAGGTCCTCTTTGTGGTTAATATAAATAACTTGAGTAAAATATCTAATGCTCAAAAAGGAAGGTCATATGTTTACAAGAGACAACTAAAAAATATCAAGTGATGGGATGAAGAGCTATGTGCAAGGCATGGGGCCATAGTTCTAGGATCATGTGGTAATAAAATGTAAAGTTTGTAATGGGCCTCTTAATACAATTACAAGTACCTTTCTTCATAATGAGCATGTTGATATTCTTGGACTTGAGATTTCCTTTGTGTTTTGGTAAAATATGAAGCTAATATATAGTGGATATAGACACGTAAAAAAATCTAGGGTAGAAAACTTGAAGGGAAAATACGATGGCATGAAAATGGTGGAAGGTGAGAACAGTGCTCAATATAGTCAAAGAATAAAGGAAATAGTTGGTGCTATCAAATATGTCAGCAGTAACTTTGAAGAAGGTTATGTGCTAAGTAAAATGTTGAGAAACTTTCTACCTAATTATGCCATTACATTTTATTCTATACAAGAATTGAAAACATTTGATATTGTTTTAGTTGACAGATTTATTGGTAAGCTCACTACTTTTGAATTAAGTAACTATAATAAAATTATGCCTAAAGTTGAAGCTTATTTTGAGGTATCTTTGTCATTATCATGAGAGAAGAATAGAAAATAGATAAGTCATGATAGTTATGCCAAGGAACTTGAATATATCTTGGATGAAGAAAAGAAGCAAGAAGAACTTGAAACATTACTTGCAAAATGAATACCTAGAGGTACTGGTAAGAATAAAGGAAATCTACCTTTGAAATGTTTTTCATGCAACCAAATAAGGCATTGTTTTGTGGTGCCATAATGGTGAACATAAAGAGAAGATCTAACTGTTCAAGGGAAAATGAATGAAACAATGTTATGTTGGAGTCGATGAAGGTGTGACTGATGAAGAATCTAATTATAATGATGAAAATGTAGTGTTTTTTGTTGTGAAAGAAGATACTTCTGACGATGAGAATATGTTTCTCTCACACATGGAATATGGTAATGTATGGGTAATTGATAGTGGGTGGTCATATCATATGACTAGTGAAAAAAGTAAGTTCATAAAGATAGATGAATTTGATGGTGGTGTGGTCAGGTTTGGAAACAGTATACCATGAATGGTAAGAGGTAAGTGTTCAATCTACTTGAATATTAAAAGAAACATTGATGATGTCTATTCGGTTGAAGGTATTACATATAACTTTTTGAGTGTTTGTCAGCTGAATAATAAATGTTATAATTTAGAGTTCAAAGGAGGTATGTGTAGGATAGTATGAAGATTATGAGATCTATTTTTTACAAGGAAACAAACTAAAAGTAACTTATTCCATATTAATACTACTGTTAATAGTTGTTTGGTTGCTAAGGCATAGAAGGTTCTATAATTTGAATTTTGATAGCTTTATCAAGGTTAGTAAGTCAAATATTGTTAGGGGATTTCCACAACTTGTAAAACTAGAAAATGTAATGTGAAAAGAATGTCAATTGGGTAAGATGACTCATTCTACTTTCAGTAGTAAGTATTTTTCTTCTGAATATATATTGGATTTAGTTCTTCCTAATATTTTTGGTCCTATGATGATAAAAAATTATCATCGTGATAATTATTTCATATTGTTTATTAATGCCTATTCAAAAATGTGGGTGGCATTCTTCAAGGATAAATCTGAAGCTTTCTATAAGTTCAAGGTGTTCAGTGCTTTTGTAAACAATGAAACAAGTAAGAGGTTTAAGTGTTTAAGATCAGAGAGAGGAGGATAGTTCACCCCATGGGAGTTTATTGATTATTGTGAAGAAAATTGAATCAAGAGGAAAATGTCAGCACCGAGGACTCCTCACGAAAATTGAATTGCAGAATGGAGGAGAAGAACTATAGTTGATTCCACCAAGACAGTGATGATTCAAGGTGATGTACCTAGGTCATATTGGATAGACTACATTATCACTATAGTCTACACAATGAACTAGGTACAAGTGAAGAAAGGAAGTAGTAAGACACCTTATGAATTGTGGTATGCTCACACACCTAGTGTTAAATATTTCAAAGTTTTTGGTAGTAGATGTTATATCAAGAGAGATGATTTCATTGCTAAGTTTGATCCTAAGAGTCATGAAGGTATTTTATTAGGATAAATTACCAAAATCAAGGCTAGTAAGTGTTTCAATAAAATGACTAATAAGATGGTTGAAAGTGTAAATGTGAAGGTAGATGAGTATCCAAAGATATCTAATGAATCCAATAGGTAAGAATCAAAGAATGTCTAGGATATTGTCTATGTGCAATGTGAAGTGCAAGAAACTATTGAACAGAACAGTGAGGAAGTAGTTAAATCAGTGGAAAAAGAAGAAGAATCACCTAGACCTAAATATCTTATTTCAAGGTATGTGAAATTCAATCATTCTACTGATCAGATCATTGGTGATAAAGAGGAACTCGAGACAAGAAGAAGTCAGAGAGAGTACTTCTCTGATTTAAAAATTTGACCCTAAAAATGTGAAGGAAGCTTTGAAGAATGATGATTGGATAAAATCCATGAAAGAGGAGCTTGATCAGATTGAGAATAATTGATTAAGGGTGCTCCCCTTATGAACACAAAAACACAAAAATTGAGAATAAAAAGATTTGCAAAGACATGAAATGGGCTTTCTATTATCCACCATGAAATGACAATTACAATATTCATAAATATAACATGCACAACCACATGCACATCCACATGGATATTTTATTACAATAATTTGCAAACCAGAGCCACCATATGCATAACCTAGAACTTCTCTAGATAACCCTTAGGGCCTTCAATATATAGCCAATTTTAACCACCCAAGAAGATTCTAGAAATCAAACCCTAGAGTTTGAAGCTGACCAAAACTAAGATATTATTATTGATTTTTATTACATTAGAGTAGGCCCAAACAACTTCGTAACCCAAAAATAAATTTTGAAGAAACTTTAATATTTTCAATTTTAGGTAGGGAAACTTTTGGAGACCATAACTCATAAATCATTGACTTGATGGGCCACTGTAACCCCATTTTGGAAATTCCACAAAGATCTCTAGTCATCCTAGGTTTTGACCCCATTCGGAGCCTCTAAAGCCTTCAAAATTGAGTTCAAAGTTTCTGTACCCTGCTGCCAATACCGAAAATATCCAATATCTATAAAACTAGACTGAATTTGGCAATGAAACTTTACTGGAAAGCTGATACAATCAAACTGAACCTCCAAGGAATAAAATATAACATTTTGAGATCAAACAGAGAACTTACTAAAAATAGTAACTTTCCATAAATAGCAACTCTACACAAAATAGCCCTAATTGAAAAGAAACCTGAAAATATTTTTGGGTGATACAAGTTTTCTCTTACACCCAAGATTCTCCTGCATCAAGAATGATACATGGAACCATTTACCTAGACCAAAAAACGAGAATGTTATTTGTACAAAGTGGGTATTCAAGAAAACAATGAATGAAGATGAAGAAGTGGTTCAAAATAAGGCAAGACTTATGTGTAAGGGCTATGCACAAGAGGAAGGATTGGACTACAGAGATACAATTTTATCTTTTGGAAAGGCTTGAAGGGGTAATAATGTTACTTTCTTATTCTTCCTATAACAAGTTTAAGGTTTTCGAAAGGAATGTTAAATATTATTTTCTAAATGGGATTCTTGAAGAAGAAGTTTACATAGAGAAGCCAAATGGATTTGCATTGACTAAGAACAAGGACATGGTGTACAAGCTACAAAAGGCACTATATGGATTCAAACAGGCACCTAGATCATGGTTTGAAAGGCTACACTCTTATCTTGTTAATATTAATTTCATAAGAAAAAGAGAAGATAGTAATGTGTACTTGAAGTTTGAAGGTGATAAGTTATTGTTACCTAAAGTGTTTGTGGATGACATAATTTCTGGAGGAAATGATGAGATGAGAGCTTGGAGTTTGCAGAAGAGATGAAGAAAGAGTTTGAGATTTCAATGATATGAGAAATTAAGTTCTTTATTAGATTGCAGATTTCACAACTAAAAGATAGTATCTATATCAATTAGTCCAAGTACATAAAGGAAGAACTAAAGAAATTTGGAATATAAGATTCCAAGATAATTGGAACCCTCATGGTCATAGGATGAAATCTATCTAAGAATGAAAATTCAATTGTAGTGGATGCAAATTGATACAGATCCATGATTGGTAAGTTGCATTACATTGTTCATAGTAGACCAGAAATTGCACAAGCAATTGGAATAGAGGCCATATTTCAAGCTAATCGTAAGGAATATTACATGGTAGAAGTGAAGAGGGTTTCCATGCACTTGAAAGGAACAATGTACTATGGTCTTTGGTATGACACAAAAATGATTTCTCTTTGATTATTTTTACTGATGTAGATTGGGAAGGAAACATTGATGATAAGAAGAGTATGAGTGGAGGATATTTATTCCCAGGAGAAACAATTGTGTCTTGGACAAGTAAGAAGAAAAATTGCATATCCCAATCTACTACAGAAGCTTAGCATGTTGTAGTAGCTATCAATTGTACACAAATTGTATGGATGAAGTAGATCATAAAAGGTATCAAGAGAAGGTAACTGAACCTGTGACTATCTACTATTATAATAAAATTGCAATCAATATTTCAAAGAATCCATTAATGCATTCCAAGACTATACATATTGAAATCAAGTATCATTTAATAAGAGAGAAAGTGTAGGAAAAGGTAGTCAAGTTTGAATATCTACCAACCAGGGAGTAGCTAGCAGACATATTTACTAACCCACTACCCAAAGATACTTTTTAGTATGTAAGAGGTAAGATAGGGATTATACCCATATCTGAATGACATTAAGATGTTTTAATAAGCATCAATACAGTGGAATCATTGAATATCTTTCACTATTAGATTGGTGTTAAGAGGGACTAATCCTTTGGGGGAGCAGTTAGAGGAAAATGAAGATGTTGGAGTAGTAGGTTACCTATGAGGTGCCTTTGGAATTGTTTTCAAAGGGGTAGAATATTAGAACAAAGAGAAGAAATGGATATAGGTATTGGGGAGAAGACTAGAAGAAGACTTTGAAGGAGAAGAGTAGGAAGATCAAGAAAAGAAGTTTGGTGCATCACCTAAGGGGGAGAAACTATTATTATATCAATATGGTGTTGCCATAAATTCCAAAGGGGGATATTGTTGGAATAACTAATGTATATATTATTGAGTTTTTCTTGGTATAGCTTTGATAATAGGAAGATCAGTTATTGTGTTGTCATTGATGTCAACATGGTGTTGTATTTGTTCACAATGCTCCTAATGTGCTACTAAGTATTTATGTAGATGAATTATATGTTGTATATCAATCAGAGTGTGCGATCATGGTTAGAGACTCAAGGATGTCTCTAGATGCACTCAATATGATTGTGTATGTTGGGAACACAAATGGAACAAGTTATGATCAATTGAAGACCATCAAGGTTGAAAACATAACATATAGTGATAAAGAGTGAATGATTTGATTGTTCCATCAAATCGGTATGGAGTCAAGTGTTGTGATCATGATATATTTCTCTTGACTATGTTTTTTTATTACTAATATTATCACAAAAGGATTGGAGTAATGTAAGGCATCATTTAAGTTGACAGAAGATCATTTTGTTCCTAATAGAAAACGTTTGATCTGGTTTGAGAAGTTGGTATTAGATCAGTGTACAATGATGATGCAAACAGTTGTAGTTGATGTTTCTATGATCTAGGTTTCAAGGTGACATGGCATAATAGATTTTTAATGATTAATTTAAATTTTATTACTCAAGGTGATCATATTTTATCAAGTTTTGGAAGCATGTTGTAGAAGTCAAAAAAATTTGACTTTTCTTGATTCAAATCAATGTGCGATGAATCTTATGGCTAACCTGAGTTTGTTAGCAATTTTTATATATTGGTAAGATATTTTAGGGTTCAAGAATCAAGTGAGAAAGATTGTATATATGTGTGTGTGTGTGTGTGTGTGTGTGTGTGTGTGTGTGTGTGTGTAAATCAATGCTAAATACAAGTGTAGATTGTGGATGGCAAGGTGTGGTCAAGTGAAGAGAGAAGATTGTCTAAAAGAAGTAGAAGTATCGTGCTTAAGTGGATTTGAACAAGAAGAGGAGGCATGCTATAAATAGATCATTGTACTTTTTGAATCCTAATAGGTTCAGAATAAAATCCCTTAACAAGGTAGACTTTAATAGGTCTGATTTTTTAATCTTCTAACCATGTGACTCTTTAGATAGGGTTTAAATCCTTTAAAAAGGTTACTCCTAATATGGTAAGGCTCCTAAAAGGGCAAGTGGTAAATCCCTTAAGTGGGTGAATCCTAACATGGTCTTATCCTAATAGGGAATCATGCTATCATGCCATAGGAATGTATGTGATAGAAAGTGTACCTACAAGGAACAACACTAAATCATGCAAATATTAAGGTTAGTCATTAGAAATAAGATTTAGAGTATTAGCATGTTTTAAATGAAATCTAAAGACAAGAACTTTCACCACAACCTCCGATGAGCCAAACAAGGGCACCCAATGCCTTGTTAATTTACTCTTAGAGATGTATGTGGGTGTGCTCTCCCAACACAATATATCATCCCACTTGATTTTCTTGCTTGCTATGGATGGAAACCTACAATGGAAACTAATGGATGTGATGAAGAGCTCAAGAACAAGTACGAGGAACTTGTCTCAAGCCTTCACCAAATGTTGAAGATGAAGATGCAAAGACTAAGCTAGAATGATATGCAGTAGATAATGAAACTAGATTCATTCACCATTAAGCCTAAGATGTGATATCTAGATTTGCAGATGAACTAAAAAATCATGGAAACATGAATATAAGATAAGAGTTCAAAAACTAAACTAGCATGATAACAATGCATAAAATGGAGATGATTTTCTCTTGGAAAGAGCCTTTATTTATATATTTTTTGAAGGAAGGAGAAGGCTTGAATGAGGTGGAGCTCATGTGGCATCCACATAGGTGCCACATGAGGGACACTTAATCCATGCAAGAGGCCATGTTTTCTCACACATGTGTGAGAAAATTGTGATGTGATGGGTCAAGGTGTACTTAAAGTACACATGTGAAGGATATTGTAAGAGGTGTAAGAGTTTTAGTCCAATGAAACACTTTTATAAAGTGTAAGAAAGTGTCATCAAGGTTGTAAGAAACCTTGTTGGCTCCAAATTAGAATAAATTTGAAAATTAAAATTTAGAAAATTTTCTTACACACGTGTGAGCAAATAATTAGGACTAATATGTGTAGGAATCCTAAAATTAGCCTAAAAAACTTAGTTAATTAGTGAGTAGGTCTATTTGGTTAGAGTGATATGAGGTAGGGTAGGATCTACCTGTTCAATTTAGTTTAATCAAAATTAAATTTAGATTAATGGTGGTTTCTAGCAGAATTCAGTCATGTGAAGGAATAAATAAATTATAAATTTATTTAAAAGGGATAAATGAGTGAAACGTATATAAATGGGATTTAATAAATTAAAGGGGAATAATATTTAAATTAAGATTTAAGTACTATGAAAATGAATCATATTTAATTAAGTAAATTAATTAAATAGATCGAAGAATACAACAAATATAATTAATTAAAATTAACTATAATGTTATGGGAATATTAATTAAATTAATATAAGGACGATTTTAGATGACTACAGTATTAACATGGTCATTGATGGATGTTAAAAAATATGTGAGAAATTATCTTGTTTATATCGTAGAGATTCACACAATCTTGATTTTTTTCTAGGTCTATTCTTTGTCCTTCCTGCTTTGTTACTTGCAGTTTTTTTATTTTTATTGTAATTTATCATCAGTCAGGGGTTTTGTATCCATCTTAACCATGCAGGTTTATTTTATTTTGGTAACTATTTAGTGTTTGGTCTCCTTGAGGATTTGACTTTTAGCATCATCCTATCATTGCTTTCAAAGTATATGCATCTCATTCATGGTTCAATTTTTAGATTTGCAAGTACATACATCTCTCATACGTTTTAGTTTCTCTTCTTCTAGTTAGAGAAGACTGTATTTTGAACGTTCTTTCGTATATCATTTTGTGACTGTCATACATTCTGGTCATGCACACAATAATATCACAACTTCTTTTCAAAGTCATTCACTCTTTCATACTCTATTTTTTTGTATAGTATATCCCTTTCATGGTTCACATATTTCATGTTCATTCATTGATGGGTGATTGAACACGTGTACATTTTTATCATGTGTCAGGTCTTTCTGTTGAAACTTCTTAGGTTTTTCTTGCATTATGATACACATTCAGATAAAGCATATATTACTATGTGTAAGAAAATACACCTTCATGAAATTAAGATTAGAGCAAACAATTCTATGGAAGATAATACAAAACTAATCTAAAGAATTGAAGCTAAATCTATATCATCTCATGGTTCTCTATCCAAGCTTTTTTAAGAGAGCTCTCAGGCTTAATCTCTCTCAAGGACAATCCTAGAATAAGATATGTATGAAATTCAATGCTCAAATCTAGCTAGAATGCTTAAAAATACTTAGAAATGCTCCTAGATCATGAAAGAAAATTAGCAAATGCTCCTAAACATGATACTAAATGATATTGCAAATGCTAAAAAATTCTCAAATCTCTCAAATGCTCCTCAATATGCTCTCAATATGTCTATAATAAGGATGCTTTTGCTCTTGAATTCTTGGATTCCAAACACAAAGGAAATTGCTTTTATTTATATCATTTTCCAAGGGTAGGGGGTAGACTGAATTGATCATGATCAAAGCTTGGTTAAGTCAAAATCTTTGAGGCATTTTCAAATGGAGGGAAAGTTTGTTGATCTATAAGATATTAGGAATTAAATAATTCCATGTTTTAATTAAATTAGCCATGGAAGGGTGATTGGGTTGGATTTGATCCTATTTGATTTGAACTATACAATTGAAAAATCAATTGCATAATTTGATTAATCCCTTTAGGCTTGAATTTAATTAATTGGTTTCATGATTTAATTAATCTTTTAAATTGATTTGAATTTTTCCCATTTGTTTTGCATTGATTAAATGTTCATTTAAGGATATTTTGAAGCATTTGGCTGAGATTTATAGTTTGGCATGCTTGAGGTACACCTGGTCAATTTTAGGTGTCTACAAATGCCCCTCTTTGAAGTGATGTGTGAAGCACATTGATTCAAAGAAAACTTGATTGTCCTGATCATTGAGTTGATACTGATGAGCTGATATGAAAAACCCGAATATGGAATGTTGATATGATACTTTGATATGGAACCCTGATATGAAATCCGATATGAAACTCGATATGGAACTCGATATGAAACTCGATATGAAAATCTGATATGAAACCCTGATCTGAAATCCAGCTGATAAAGTTTGAAATTTTAATGCCCCAAATTGGATATGAAACTGATGCATAATCCCTGTTTGATGATATAATGATGCCCCCTCAGAAATGGAATCATCTTGATCGTAGGTAAAAGAAGATTTTTTTTTTTTGATGAAGAAAAAGAATAAGATAGATCAAAGATGATAACATTTCTGATAAATGATGATGTGAAAAGATGTTGAGCAAAAGCCCTAGTGAGTAGAATATGCAGATTAGGTTCATCTAGAATGTCACATAGTGTTTAGGATATTAGAAAATTCATAATGGTGAATGTTTGATAGGTCAATCAGATATGATTAAAAATGATTACAAATTGTCCTTGTGTCTCACGATTTAGAGGTTAGGAGCAATAAGTTGATATGCTCAAGTTAGAGAAAAGATAGATTTAATGTGTTGTGATTGACTTAGAATGGTACATCAAGAGAAAAACTAACGCGATGCACTTTATTTCAAAATGTAGGAACATTACTGCAAGTTGTGGGTATGGGGTTACGACTATGCTGCAGCAGTTTCTAGTCATTCTAGCTTAGTTACCGACCAGTGTGAGCACTAGTCAGGCACCTCATAGTTCACAAGATAGAGAAGGTGATAGAGATCTTGATGGCACAGGTGGGTCAGGCACAAGTTTAGATGGATCAGGTGCCACTACTGGGTCATGAGACAGATATGGACCCAGGATTGTGTATCATATGTATTTGTTGATCAGGACTTTGATGTACCTTTGATGTATCATTGTTATTGATGTACCTTTGATGTACAATTTATGCTATAGACATTTGATGGAATTTTATCTAATGATGATCTTTGATTTCTCCTTTGATGATGTTATGAGATTTTCCTTTGATGCATGTCTATATGTTTCTATGATGCATTTATTTCTATTTGGCAATGGATGCAAATGTCTTTAGAGTAGGACATAGATAAATGGATGCAAATGATGTGGATGCAATTTATCTCTATATGTTTTTTTGTTTTACAATGTATGGTTTATGTAATGCAATGAATGCAATACTTAGTGCTTATGGTAAATGAAATGCATCTATCTTTTTGTGTTTTTGAATGTATGCAATTTAATTCATGAAATGCAGTTCTAAAAGATGATATAGAAAATGATTAATGTATAATGTATCTTTTTCTTGTTTTTTTCTTGATATGAATGTATAATGAATAATGACTAATGATAATGAATGCAAAGGAAAATCTCATGTTTGAATGACTTGAAACCATTAAATTGAGGAAGTGTGATCAACCCTTTGTCTACCCCCTTGAACTTGGAAAAATGCTAGAAAGACAAGCCTTTTGAGAACTAAGCATTTGAGAGCTAAGCTAGAGAGAAAAATCAAATTAATCTAACATGAATGCAACTTAAACTAACATGCAAGAAGAAACTAAACTAACATGCAAGATTCAACTAAACTAAACATGCAAGATGCAATGCAACTAATTGTCCTTGAGGTTTGCGAACGAAATGCAAACTGAGATATATTATCATCATAGAGTGTTGTGGAACTAGGATTCCATACAATCCTTACTGGTGCCACTGCAACCATAAGAATATGAATATAACTCTCTCGCATGTGGTAACTCCTTTTTACAAAACCAAGTACAACCCTCACTAGTTGGGAGACCAACTATGGGAGTATGAATACTGGGTTAATCGAATTCAATGTTGCAAGTGGATGTTGGTATTAAGATATGGAAAATATAAATAACTAAGGTATCCTTTTGTGTAAACAAACAAAGGTTAACTCTTCATCCTGAATGAATGTCCTCTATGGTTCTTTGATGACCATGTCTTTAGACTAATTCACACAAGTTAAAGAATCTTCCTCAAAAAAGTCACTCAGAAGCTTTAAGAAAACATCATATCTTTTATCCATGCCAATCTAGCCGAAACATCATTGATTAGATAAAAAGAACATGACTCAAAAAAGTCAATGAAAAACTCACCAAAAATTCCAAGTGTTTGTGAAATGTATCAAGATTTTCAAATAATAATTCCAGACAATCTGATCATTTATGGTGTGTCAAAATTTAATCCTCATAAAATAGGTCAATGAGATTCAAGGATTACGGTATGCGATCAAGCTTGTTTGGGTTTTGAATAATGATATTCATCAAAGGTTCAAAAATGTCTCTCTTCTAGATCTTAAAATCTGCTTCTGACATGTGACCAAAATGTGGCACTATTGAATCTGATTGGTATCAAAAATCTATGATGTGTGCCCCCAAGTGATAAATATGACCAATGTGATACGTAGGGCAAATGAATCTAGAATGTGAAAAAATGCACCTCTGAGACTTTATTAGGGCAACGGATGAATGATGGATGCAATGAGGATATGGACAAGTGAGATGAGTGAACCGCAATATGTACAAATGCAACTAGGAAACACCTAAGCGACAAAAGGTGCCTGTGTCTAGGTTTTCACCTCTTGGGATTATTTCTCATTTTTTCTTTTTCTCTTTTTTTTGCTACCAAGGTGCCTATTGCCAGGTTTTCACCAAGGCACTTTTTTCTCTTTTTCAAATGTTTTTGGCTTTTTGAAATTTCTGATTTTTTTTTGTTATTTTTTCTCCCTTTTTTTGGTATTTTTGAATTTTCTCATGTACAAGGGTGACTCTTGACTCATCTAATACTCTTCAACTTATACTCTTTATTTTGATACTCTTTTCTCTGAATCAGGTGTGGAACCTCTTAAGATGAATGCTATTGATAGGTTCTAGCAATTCATCACCATCACAATCAGCCAATTTGTAGGTCCCAATCCCAAATGAAGAAACAATGACAAAAGGACCAAGCCAATTTGCTTCCCACTTTCCCTTATTTTCTCTCTCAGCCTGATTTTTAGGATTTTCTCTCATTACTAGATCTCCTATTTGAAAGCTTCTGGGCTTGATATGTTTGTTATAGTTCCTAGAAATTCATTTCTGATACACTTTCAATTGATTATAAGATTGAGTCTAATGTTCCTCCAACAATTCCAATTGTTGAAGGTGGGCCACTCTATAATCCTCATCGGTTATTAATCCATGCAATGAAACTTTGAGGGATGGTATTTCAACTTCTAAAGGGAGAACAACTTCAGTCCCATAAACCAAAGAAAAATGTGTGGCTCCTGTCAGGGTTTGAATACTAGTCCTATAGGCCCATAATGCTGGATTGATTTGAAGATGCCAATCCTTTCCTGATTTTCCAATTGATCTCTTGAGAATTTTAAGGATGTTCTTGTCGGTTGCTTCTGCTTGTCCATTACCTTGGGGATAGTAAATGGATGAAGAGTGATGTGTAATGTGAAATGTGTCACAAAGTTTGTCAATATCTTTGTTCTTAAACTATTTTCCATTATCCATGATGATGGCATGAGGAATGCCATATCTGCAAATGATATGATTTAGGATAAACATCAAAATTTGTTTTCCTGTTGCAGTTGATAAAGGAATGACTTCAACCCATTTTGTAAAGTATTTTGTGGCTGTGATTATATACTTGTGTTCATTTGAAGAAGGTGGATAAATCATGCCGATTAGGTCAAAACCCAATTGATAGAATGGCCATGGTGTGACAAAAGGATTTAATTCTTGTGCTCGTGCATGAACCAATTTTCCATGGTATTGACATTTCTTGCAAACTTTAACATATTGACAAGTGTCTCTTTCTAAGGTTTTCCAAAAGTATCCCATACGTAAGATTTTCTTATCTAGGTTTAAACCATTTGAATGTGACCCACAAATCCCCTCATGGACATATTTTAAAGCTAATTTTGATTCCTCTTCCTCTAGACATCTGAGGAGTGTTCCGTCAAGACCCATACGATAAAATGTGTCTTAAAGGATAGTATAATGGGCTGCTTGTCTTATGAAGTTTCACTTTCGAGCACGAGATTGGTCTATAGGGAAGGTTTGATTTTGGAGATAAGCATAGATAGGTCCATATCATGGAGAATCATGTCCACGTAAAAGGGAAACAATTTGGGTTTCAAGGAGGTCAAATGTTGGTTTCACCAATTCTTCCACCAAGAACTCAAACTTTTCATTTTGATCGGGTAGCTGAAGTAAAGATGCCAAAGTAGCCATTGTATCAGCCACTCTATTCCTGTCTCTTGGAATTTGTACAAAAGTAATCAAAGAAAAGTATTTTTTCCAGCTGTCCACTAAGTTCTTGTATGGTAATAATTTTTCATATTTAGTATTATATTCATCATTAACCTTATTAATGACTATTTGAGAGTCACCATAGACCTGTAACTCTGTGACATTCCATTCCAAAGCTGTCTTGATGCCTATGACCAAAGATTCATACTCTGCTATGTTATTGGTGCAAGGGAACAACAACTTGTAAGATTTTGGGATTGTGTAACCTTGTGGTGTAATCAAAAGAATGCCTGCTCCACTGCCATTTTTGGTATATGATCCATCAAAGTATAAAGTCCATGTCTTTGCTTCGACATTGACAATTGCAGAATCTGGGAATTTGACTTGTATAGGATGTGTAGATTCTTGAGGATATTCAGCCAATTGATCGACTATCACTTGACCTTTGATTGCTTTTCGATCAACATATTCAATGTCGAATTCACTAAGTACCATGACCCATTTTGCAATCCTTCCAGTTAAAGCTGTTTTGCTGAGTAAGTATTTCAAGGGATCAATTTTAGCTATAATTTTCACCTTGTGTAATAGCATGTAGTGTCTTAAATTTTGAGAAGCAAATACAACTGCTAGGCAAACCCTTTCCATGAAACTATAATTTAACTCATATTTGATCAAGGTTCTACTTAAATAGTAGATAGCTCTTTCTTTCCCTTCATTATCCTCTTGTGCCAATAAGACTCCTAAAGACTTTTCTGTAGCTAAAATGTAGAGCAATAAAGGTTTCCCTTGAATTGGTGATATTAAGATAGGGGGACTCATCAAGTATGTTTTCAACAATAAAAATGCTTTGTCACACTCCTCATCCCATGTGAAGATGGTGTCTTTATGTGGCAATCTGGTGAAAGAATGGCATTTTTCCACCAATTGAGAAATGAACCTTCTAATAGATTGAAGTCTTCCTTGAAGTGACCTCATTTGACTAATATTCTTTGGAATTTCCATGTCCATTATTGCTTGTACCTTTTCAAGATCTACTTCGATGCCTTTTGCTGGTACAATGTGATGATCTTAAAAATCTTGTCAAGTATGGATAGATGATCTTTTCTTTCATGTGACTTAGCTAAAATGTCATCCACATAATCTTCCATTAAGGTGTGCATCATGTCATGGAAAATGGTAGTCATGGCTCTTTGGTAAGTGGCTCCGACATTTTTGAGACCGAAGGGCATAACATTCCAACAAAAGGTACCCCATGGGCATGTAAAAGTTGTCTTCTCTTGATCCTCAGGTGCTATGCAAATTTGATTATACCCACTGAATCCATCCATAAGTGAAAGCATAGAATGACCTGCCGTGAGATCTACAATAGCATCAATGCTAGGTAACAGAAATTCATCTTTTGGGCAAGCAAGGTTCAAATCTCTGAAATCTATGCAAACTCCTATTGTTTTATTATGTTTGGTAACTGGTACAATATTGGAGATCCATTTGGCATATGCTATTACTCTTATAAATCCTGCTTTGAGAAAATTCTCCAATTCAACTTTGACTAAAATAGCTATGTGTGGGTGCATTTTTCTCAACTTTTGCTTTACGGGCTTAACCCCTGGTTTCACATTTAAGTGATTCATAATGAAACTTGGATCTAATTCGGGCATGTTGGCATATGACCATGCAAAGTTGATTTGTTTTTCTTGAAAGAATGCAATGAACACTTCTCTTTCCAAAGGACTCAAAGATGCTGCTAAATGAATAAATTTAGGATCTTCTTCTGTGCCAATGTTGACCTTTTCTATAGGTTCAATAAGTATAGGTGACTTTTCATCTTCATGAGCTAGCAAGGTGTCCAACCTTTCTCCCTTAGGTGCCACAGTTGGGTTTTCACCTTCGAAAACATCCTTTATTTTTACTTTTTTGGGGTCTAGCATTGCCACATGGTGGTTTTCACCGCTAGACCTTCTCATTTTTTGTATATTTTCTCTTCCATTTTTGGATTAAAAGGTTGAAAACCTACCCCTATCATCATTTCCGGAGTGAGTTCATTGGTGGAAGAATTGGGTTCAATCGCATTGAGGTATAAAGCCATTGAATTGTCATTTGGGAAGTAGAGTAAGTCATTCCACTCAGATAGATCCCAATCAATAAGTTTGGGATGTATGAGGGACAAAGAATCATTGAATGGGTTTTCATTTAAAGGAGTTAAGGACATGACTTCATTAGATGGTTCATACATTGTATCATCAAGGTCTATGACATGTGCCTCTTCTAGATGGTCTATGGAAGAAGGATCAAAATCTTCTCCATCAGAGTCATCTAAGATTTCTATGTGAAAGAAAGCATGTGGATTAAACACTAGGGTAGAATCTCCTACCCATGAAGGTACCCAAGGTTCACCTACCCATTGAGTGAAAAGAGGTGCTTGTTCTATGTTGACTTGTTGAGGTTCATTTGCTGTTGGAGTTGAATTCAAACCTTGAGTCATTTGTTCTTCATTCTCAACTTTAGGAGGAATTGCATAAGTGTGAATGATATCAACCTCTATGTCATGACAAGATTCTTTAGACAAGGAATCCCACTCATAGTCTCTAGAATCATCTTCACTTTCAGAACCTACCATATGGATATGTGTACAGAAATCATGCATGGGACTTGAACT